>VDFB02000002.1:17121599-17185897 GCA_007258455.2 Sequoia sempervirens | reverse complement strand
TGTTGATCTCTGAGAAGTAATCAATTCATCAAGCATTATCGAGCTTATCTTAAATTTGTCTTCAAAACTTCTTTCCTTTTCCATATCAGATCTCAAGATTTTTGCTTCTTCCTCAAGCTTTATTCATTCATCCATCTTCCTTTGAATTCAATTTCCTGGCATTCTTCAATTATTTTCTTCTCATCCAATTGTTGTAGCAGGCTGGAGACAATTTCATTTGCCTTAACAAATAGATCACATGCTTCAACACATTTACTTTGTAGCTTTTCAATATACTCACTCACTTTCATCAACTTGTCCTTCATATATTCTATTTCTTCTAAATATCTAGCAAAGACTACTTCTAGAGGAAAAAATTTCTTATACTCAAATTCTAGGACCTTCCTTAAGCTATTAAGCTTCTTCCGAGGAACCAAGTTCTAATCCAATTGTTGAACATCTGGAATACTCAGAGGGGGGATAAATCAGTATTCGAGAAAACCACAATAAAATCCATCTAATCATTATCACAATTCTAACTAAATCAACAAGAGGGAACATAAAAATAAAATCAATGCAACCATGCACATGAACACCAAGATTTTTATGTGGAAAACCCAAAAAGGGAAAAACTATGGTGAGGGTTAACTCACAATATATTATATCCAGATACAAAATATTATAGGGTTCACTGCCATGACTCATTTTCCTTGAAAAGGCTCACAGGCTGAATACAAAAGATGGCTATCCGCCAAGATACAAAGATAGTGGCTCACTGCCAAAAGATTGAACTGATAAAATACACCTTCAATGTGTAGGATTTAGTTCCAATGAAGCTTAGAATATAAAGTATTGCCTCACACAATAGTCACTCAAAAAATTTACACTAATCCACATTTGATAAAGCATTTAGGCTCAGACCTTTCTTCCACACACACTTTCACTCACACTTCACGTCCACTCATCTCATTCCCCAAAACATCTTTTTTATATATACAAGTATATCTTATTCATCAATTAGGTCAACCTAATTAGATGAAAAAAAAATAATGAAAACTCTCTTTGTTAGCACCATATTAAACATTTTATCCATGTAGTGCATTGTACCAATTCAACTAACATCCATAAAGCATAACTAGTCTCCATAATGTATTGCATACACTAAGTCAACAAAGACTAGAACACAGTTCTCCAAATCAACAAATAAACCTCAAAGAAAACACCTTCCATATCTAATAACACATTAATTTCCCATCATACCACCAACATAGAGACTACCAACAAAACCACAACATAAGAATGTTCACCTTAATAAAATGTGGAGTCTCCCACACAACATGCCAATCAAGGAACAATAGTATAATACAGAGTTGAACTCCGTCAGAGATAACTTTCTGCTCACAACCAAAAACATATCAATATCTAGGATATAGCTATCTAAATGAGTACTGATAACATGGTTAAGATATTAGAGTCATATCAGATCTTGCGGTGAATTTTGGACTCAAATGCAAACACACTGATCCATCACAAAAGGGTATTACCGGAAGAGAACAACTTCTAGTAAACCAAATAGACTTCTGATATAGTTATCACCATGTTAACATCAATGACAACATAGGAACAACCAACAAAAACCAACCATACTTCATGCTCATGTTGCAAGGCTTCCATAGTCCCAACACATCATTCACCAATAGTTTAGGAGTAGGTTAGTAGTCCAAATGCACCTTATGATTCAATGATTCATTGAGGGAAGTCTATTTAGAGAGAGAATAATTATAATAATAGGGAATCATGTTTTACATACCTTCATCTTGTATTTATGTAATTATATCTTTATTGACTTAAAAGAGATTTTATGTGTAGTATTTTAGACCTTGATATAGTGACAACCTTTAGGTCCAAGCATGCATCAGATGCTAGTAAATTACTTTCATTTTTTTATATTATAAGTTGTTAATTGTATTGAGGATAACTTGATGGACACCCTCCTATTTCTAGCTAATCCAAAAGTAAAAGAGATATTATCCACTCTTAGTAATTTTCCCTGAATTGCTCACATTATATTGATGAAGTATTCAATCCCCCTTTAGGATAATATCTTCTTGGTGCTTAAATAAATTGATTCTTCTAGGAGTGTGAGCACTAATATTTAGACCCTACATATACCACACTAATAGGGATAGTATGAAAAGAATTAGAAGTAGGAGGAATGACAAGGGAAGAACTAACTTGGGTGGGAGGAGGAAATATGCACTATGCAAATAACTTGAAGAGTTAACTTTAGCACCAACACTACAAATAATATCCACAATAAAAGGTTTACAAATCAATAACTTGTGAAGATAATTAGCTAACTACATAGAAGAAACAACACTAGCTAAGGGACACAATCAATCAAGAAAGCAATTGTGTACTAAAAGAAAAGTATTACCTATCAATTTATTCCTAGTGGGTGCTATGATCAAAATCAATCTCCTCATTATTATTATTATTTGTCATAAAAACAAATATTCATTTTTAGTTTAATGTTGAGTCATAGGAGGACTAAGATTATTTCTCTTCAAAGGGAAGGGAGCATATGGTAGAGCTTCTAAAATTCTGAGAATTTTTAGCCAGTTCTTGCCTTATCATGATTTATTTGCCTCTATGCTTAGGGGTAGGGTTTAGGGTATTGGTCTAAAGGCCCTCATTTCTAATTTTAGCATTCTTAAACCCTCGGTGTTTTATTTCCTCATTGACTTGTTGTAATTGGTTACGGTCATCTCAGTTACAACTTAATCTATTAGAACCAATATTATTACCAACCCATTTGTCCAGGTTTGTCAGTCGATGAATATTACCCCATTGCTTTAATTTTCCTATGGTCAGGCAAATTATTTCATATTAAAATGAATTAAGTATTAAGTATTGTTTCCCATGGGTCTAAGTCCCATCAACCTAGTTGGGTCCCCTTTTAAAACTAACCTTTGTTGCACATGCAAATTTGTTGACCATTCAACTAGAGTAGTAAATCCTAATCATTCCCTACCAACCCCGCTCGAATAAAATAATGGTTTCTAAGAAGCGACAAGGTTAGCGGGTTGTTGACACATGTACCTATCATAGGTGTGGGGCTCAGTCTCCACTATCATGCTTGGTGCTTAAGTATTTCAAATCAACGGCTATGGTGCAATTTTGAGATTATATCTTAGTCATTCCTTGCTCACCCCGCGAGATTACAATAATAGTTTGTAAAAGGCAGTGGGGTCAATGGGCGAACAACACGTGGATCTCTTCCTCCACTTGGAAAAGGATGGTGGAGCTCACAAATAGATGAGTTGGCATCCAACTAGAATAATTTCATTGGCCAAAGGATTAGCAGATGATGGAAATGAAGATTCAAATGTTGTTGACTCAATTTGAGTCGTTCAATGTGCCATCTCACACATAGAGATCTACGGTTGACATTCAAAATTGAATATATGGACATAGTAGCCATTTTGCTTCATGCTAGTGAGCAGTAATGGTAGAAGATGTATGCAGGGTCACCCACATCCAATCCTAAGGCGTGTGAATGATTGATTTCTTGAAATGATTGAAGATGATAAACAAATTTTGAAGCACCTGGGAGATTAACTATTGTACTTCAAAATCGAGTGGTTGATCGTTTGTTCACTCATGCTAGCCTACTTTGAGAATTAATGGTTGACATATTCAAGTTGCTCGATAAATGGGAGTTGGCAGTCATATTTTTTGCACAATTGTAAGTAGAAGCTAAGGAATTAGGCTTAAGTTCAAGACAAGGATGATGTGAGTGACTACATCAAGGAATTGCAAGGGTGGTAAGATTTTCTCTCCCAGGTAAGTTGATGACTGCATTATTATAGGTTGCTTGGTTATTAGTTGGTCTGTCTGGTGAAAATATCATAGGCTCTGTAATTTTGTTACATATGGTTTGCACGGGAATCCTTGCTAGAATTTCATAGAGGTCGATAAGGTTTGAATGTTGTCTTGCAAAGTTTGTAAAGTATCTTTACTAAAGATGAGTACACTCAGTGTATCTTCCTACCTAGTTAGAAGGTCTAGGAGATGCAATTTTCTTAAGTCCCATTAAGATATCCATGAAAATGAACAAGGAAAACCAAAAGTTCTTATAACTCCACAAGAAAAGGGAAAGAAGAGTGCCCATGATAAGAAATTTGTGCAAGATGGTGTCAAGAGCACTTATAATATGAGGAGTAGGGTTGTTATGGGAGATTTGAACAAGTTTAAAGAGGAGTATGTGAAGTCTATGAGGGAGGAAAAAAGAAAAAATAAGTATCACTGAGCTTGCATGGGACAACATAACTCTCCCATTGAAATCTTGGATAGTCCCTCGGGCACCGAGGTTGAAACTGATTCTAGCTACCGCCAATACTTACCATGGCTAATATAATGGAATCTAATGAAGATGAAGTGGTGGTTTCGCTGGTTTTGCAAAGACACAGAGTGGGCATGCATATTCTGGTGTTGATTGAGTAGGGTAGTATCGTGGTCCTAGTTTTTGATGATAATGTTGCCTTGGTGGCAGTTTTGTCCTTCTTAGTATATGCTTGGTTTTGTCCTTAGTGAAAAATTGGAGGCCTTCTGGCTATTATGATGGAGAATATTTTTCCTCAATGTGGACATGGATTTTGAGGGTTGTTGCAATGACTAAAGATGCATTCTAGTGGTTTTGTTGGTCTTCTTCAACAAATCATGTGGAATTTTATTCCTTTTGCTTTCCCCTGTTCTACAAATGAATACATGTAACTATTTGGGGAATATTTCAAATTCATATGAAATTTGCATTCAAATGTAAATGAAATGTAATTATAATCCAACCCATTGCTTGTTGCGCCCTTATTATATAAAGGGATTTCAGCGTTGGTTACAATGTGATGAGGTAAAAATAACCTCATCAATATAATGGACTCAATACTTAGCCTTACACCTTCCAGCCAACCTTACCCTACCAATTAATTATCTTTAGGATAATTAATTGCTTTCTTTTTGTGAATAAGCATGCAATATTTATTTCTTGAAATTAATCGAAATAAGCTAATTTGTGTTGAATTAATGGTTTAGTTTTTGAGTATTCCACGGGTCAACTTCCACCACCAGTTACCATTCCAGTCAAAGAGGTCTTAATGTAGATTTGAATACCATTGAAGACAAGTGTTAGAAAATGTGCCTCAACTTGCTAGCTTGACCCTCTGTTAAAGACTTGGCAGATTTCCCCTGTGTTGGTCTTCATTGTCAACCTATTTCCCAAATCGTGAACCTTGTAACCTATGTCACGGGGTTCTAAAAGATGATAACTGGGTGACAATGTGTTGGTTGCAAGATCGTTGAAATATCTAACCTTGGAACCTTGTCACGGAGTTTAGAAGTTACTTAACTTCCCGACTGGTTGATCTCCTTCAGTGTCGCGGTGTTAAGGAATTTCCTAACCTCCAACTAAGGGTTGTGAATTTTTGTTTTCTCTGATTGAGCGACAAGTCGATGTTTTTGTGGGACTAGCTTGTGTGGATGGTGATCACAACATATGACAGTGACTTGGATGTCGACAGATATGGGGACCACTTGGAGGTTGGGAGTTAAATATGTAAGTCTTTTCCCCGAGACTTGTTGCGAATATTGTAGATTCCCATCTAGATTCTCCAGAATTGCACAAGCGATGTATGCGTGTCTTGGTGGAGATCACAATGAACTATCGACAATTTGGTGTGATAGTCAAATGAAATGGACGAGTGATGTGTCGACACGTGGCACAATTTCATTTGTTGATTTTACATGTCACTGTTGTAAATCAACAACCATTGGCCGAAAGTTGCATTTCCTGTTAGCAATATGTTTTCATTTATTGCATGAACTGAATCAGGGGTTGACAGAATGAAAAAATGGAAATATTCTCTATAACCAAATTTATTACAAGGAAGATCGATGTGTGTTGCATGGAAGTTTGTGTAACCCGAGATGAAGGAAGCTTGTCAGCAAAGGAACAAAGAAAAATTAAATGAAACCCTAATGATTGTTGGCTAGTAGTTAGAATTCATTGTATGTCGTATGAGCATTGAAAATAGTGAGTGAGATGAATTGTATGTGGGACTAGAGGTTGACCAAGGTGATGCTGCTATGAGTTAACATCTAAGAGTGAAGTCTGTAACTCTATATGTAATTTATTTACTATAATACAAAGTGACTTTACTTGGTGTGGTGGGTTTTTTCTCCCATAAGGGTTTTCCCACGTGTGTAATCTTTGTGTGTGATATTTTTTTCTCTTTCCTATTGTTATGTGAATGTGCATTTCAAATATGTGTAACTTGCTAAATGAATGGTTTTTTGCACTTCTCTCCTGAGGTTTTTGCATTAGGAAGGTGTTTCTAAACTGTCGCTTTCCTTACAAGTGGTATCAAAGCCTGGACAGTTGTATTATCCTTGTGAGTAGGGATGGTTTTTTGTGCTAATCCTATTTGGTGGAAGTCTTGCAAAAGAAGAACCGATTACTTTGTTTACTGTTTAAGATGGCAAGTACATTAGGAAGAGTAGAAATTGAAAAATTCAATGGCCGAAATTTTGAGTTGTGGAAACTCAAAATGGAAGACTTGTTAGTGGATAGAAACCTCTGGATTGTTGTGTCTGGAACTATGCCACAAATAATAAAACAAGAAGATTGGGACCTCATAGACATAAAAGCTAGAGGGTTGATAAGACTTTTTCTGGCCGATTTTGTACTCTTCAATGTCCATGAGGAGAAGACTACATCTTCATTATGGAAGAAACTTGGTGAAATTTATCATGGAAAACCTCTAGTGAATAAGTTATTCCTAAGTAAGAATTTGTACTCCTTGAAGATGGAAGAAGGTGCATCTATAGCAGACCATCTGAATTCATTTAATATGATTGTTGCATAGTTGGCATTTGTGGGTGTGAAAATAGAGGAGGATCATTGTATACTTATGTTATGTTCCTTACCCAACACTTGGGACCATCTAGTAATGGTTGTATACACCTAAAAATGGTCTAGATAATCTAATTAATTAAATACTTTTTATTTGATTAATTAACCTTAAACTCATCTACTATTGAATAAATAGAAATCTTTATTTATATAGTTCACATTTATATTCTTCTAATTATTCTCTCTTAATTAAATAATCAAAACTTCAATAGTTTTTATTTAATTATCATTATCCCTCTTTTATTAAATAAACAATATCAAAAACATTTTTTTATTTTAATAATTTTTATTTCTTCCTAAATTTGAAACAAATCCAAATATTCAAATTTATGCACATATTTCTACAGCTCATCATATCTCACCTACCAAATTAGATATGTTATGTCTAATTTAATTCATCTCAACCTTCACGACCAAATTGGAGGCAAATTTATAGGGGAACTTCTTCATCTTCTTCCATTGATTCTTCCTATCATCTGGCCAAACACTTTTGTGGGGAGGAACAATCTCCATAATCAGCCCAAGCTTCTTCATCCTTCACCATTCAATTCTTCAGATCAAATCTAGACCTTTTCTTTGCTACCCCTTCACAAATATGTTGTCGTGAATCTATAAATACAACCTCTTTTAACAGGAAATGGATCCCAACTTTGTGCAAAATTACTCCGCAGAAATACCAATTGAGCAATCAAGCATCTTAGCCATAAGCAATTATCATTTAGCAATAGAAATAACAATCATTTTAGAATAAAATCAATATCATGGCTTTTCATTTAGCTGCATCATAGTTTACTGTAGCGTCTTTCATCAAGTTTCATGTCAAATTAGATTATAGTAGCTTCATCATATCATTTAGATATCATTACATAAGATTAGATTATTGCATTTAGCAGCATCTCATTCTCTAGATTGGCATTTTAACAGTCATAATGTTTACAAAATCTGAGAGCCCTGTGACTTAATAAATCTTTGGAGATAGAGAGAAATATGACACTTTCAAGAGTTTTCTTGTGTTAATTAGATTAATTATTGTTGATTCTCTTGATATAATGTCTTATTAAGAAGTGTCGTTTGCTATTTTACTCATTACATATTCCAGACTTACACTCATTACTTATTCCACACTTACATTTTGGCACCCACTGTGGGGCTTCTAACCCCATATTTTACATTTTTTTTCCAAAAAGTGTCTATGCAAGCTTCTGATGTGTTTCTTTTAGGGCAATCGAGGGATTTTATGGGGCATCCACCAGATACTTTAGGGCATCCAACGACTATTCCAGTGCATTTGACTGAACTTCCAATGCACAGGACTGTAAATCTATTTTAGTGCATATGATCAATTTTGTAGTGCATATGATAGATTTTGTAGCACGCATGATTGATTATGTAGTGCATATGATCAATTATGCAATGCATATGACCTTTGTTCTAGCGCATTTGTAATTTGTCTAATTTGTTATCTAGATCTGACGCAACCACGACCAGTGATTTCATTGTTGCTTTTGGATTAAAATGGACCAATCCTAGGGTAGTCATCATACATTGCTATCTCGGTTAAAATGAACATCATATCTTTTGTGAAGCAATATCTTCATATAGAATAGCAAATTGTCATTTGGGCTTTAAAAAATGAACATTATTGTTGTGATTGTATGGTGATAGGCCTATGCTCTCCCCTTAACTGGGTGATCAAAATGCCAGACTCATCTTTTGATTTCATGCACTTTATGCTTTGTTAAATCATTTAGAAGGCCTGTCATAGTGGGAAAAAGTACTCACTCTATGGGAACGACCTGAGTGGGAACAACCAAAGCCAGGTTTTCCAACCCACTATAAAATAAAAGTGAATATGGGGAAACCCACATTTACTGGAAGTGTGCAAGATGACCATCCCTAAAATCTTTTTCCTAAAGATTGGGAGGTCTTCTGAGGGAGTTTATCATTTTCCACTCTGAATGGATTCCCTATCTATGAACCTTAGTGTAGAATCCAACTATGTTAGTATCCAAACATTATAATACCCACGGTGCAAGGGGAGGGAAGAATATTCCCCCAAGACACTCACCATATAATTTCCAAGGACCGTTTTCTCAAGGGATCAAGAAATCTAACTTTGATTACACACCTGGAAAAGACAGAAACATGGGCACCCTCTAGGGGGTGACATGGTTGTGTGAGTTGACGTGATTTTAATATGTGGGTTGTGTTTATTGTGATGACCTTTTGACCTTAAGAGTGAGTCTACTTGAAGTGTATTCTTTGTCAAATACCAGTGGAAATCAAAGAGGATCATGTTTGATTCTTGAACATACACTTATTTTTTAGATTCTAGGACTTAAAAATAAATGTTTTACAACTGCTCGTTGTGTTTTCAAAACATTAATTCATATAAAATCATCTAGAAAAACACAAAGAGTTTGACAAATCAGCCTGTGAAAATTAATGTTAAGGGATTGGAAATCAACATTTGTCAAGAAATCCCTTGCAAAAAGAATCAAGAAACCAAAGAAGCAACTTAGCTAGAAAAAACTTTTGGAAAGGAGACACTTCTTATATCAAAGTAGGAAAATATTGCTTGAACATCGAACTTTCATCCATAGATATCATGACTTTGCTAGAGGATACTAATGATTTTTCTTTAGAGCCTTTATATTCACAAGCTTATTTCCAATGAAGAGCTCTTTCACAAAATCATAATCATAGTCAACCCATTCATCATTCTTTCATCCCACAACCAGCAATACAATATTCCAATAACCAAATCAATTGCTACAATAGAGAAAAACTTGGAAACATTAGGAAAAATCAATTGTTACAGCAAGATACCCTAACAAAATATCCATGATTCAGAAAATTTCACCCAAAAATCAAACCTTTTACTTAGAAAAAAACCAGAACAAATGAACAACACTATGAACAGTCCTAGAATAATGCATAAACGGTCTATCTTAGCGCGTACACTCAATATTTTGGCACATCTTTTGTCCAAATAGTGCATTCAACCACTGTTTCAGCGCATCTGACTAATCCTACAATGCATTTGCAGTTTGTCACCATAATTTACCAATGTCAGAATTTACTAGTATCTTGGCACATCCATAGTCTATTTTAGTGCATATACCCTATTTGATAGCGCATTCACCATATCTTTTAGTGCATACACAATTTTTTTTAGCACATCTTCCCTCTATAATAGTGCATCCACAAAACAAGAAAATAAAGAGCTATTCGAAACCCCTATAAGACTTTTGACATCAAAACTTGAATCTTTGGCGGAACAAAAACATTTTCTCAATCCAAACAGTGTCTTAAACTTGCAAAAATAGGATTTTTCAAGTCAAACTTTATCAAATTAAACCAAGATCTTACAACCTTAAAGTGTTTAAATCATGAAACACAAAATTCTAGATTATTACGTTAAGTTTCTTTATTAATATTTTGTCATCCTACAATCATGAAATGAAACACAATAATTAGATTTTTAACTTAGTCTCATCAATAGAATTTATCATTCTATTTGACTTAAGTTAATATCCTTGACACTCATCCAAAAAGATCAAAGTTTAGTGAGAATAACAAACACTTGTATGCCAATTTTGATGAGGTTACAAAGATAGAAACTTAGAGAAAAGGAAATTGAAACACCAAACACAATGGCTAAAGAAAATTCCATTCATAGATTCCACCAAAATGATGCAAATGAAATAACCCAAGAAGACATTTAGACAACACAACAAGATCCAAATTTCCATAAATTTATGAAAAAATTCTTAGAAAAAGATATGGAAAAATACCTTTTGATGCTATCTGAACTAGGTGCAAAACTTCCAAAAGATTTTGATATCAATCGATTAAAAGAAGCACCTATGAGAACTGAAACTAAACCACAAAACATAGATCAAGTGCTGGCACTAACACATCAAATGAAAAACTTGCAACAACTTCAAGATATGCAAAAAGGAACAACGAAAAGGTACTCATTACAGGACATTTGTCCTTACCCTTTTGATCCAAGTGTGGACATGATACCATTTCCTAGACATTGCGAATTCCCAAAATATGACAAGTACAATGGAAAAAAAGATCCAATTGACCATGTGAGGGAATTCATAACCATGAGTTTAGAATTTGCACAAGAGGAAACATATCTAATGAGGTTATTTCCAAGGAGCTTAGGAGGTCAATGTATGGAATAGTTCTCTAAACTACAACCAGGAATTCAAACTTTTGAAGAACTAGTCAATAGGTTTATCTCACAATTTTCCTTTAATATTCAATATGAGGTAACAATAAAATACCTTTACAACATGAAACAAAAGAAAGGTGAAACATTCCTCTCATTTCTACAATGATGGCGAAGGTTGTTTGCTATATATCCTCATTCTATACCTGAAGAAGAAAAGATGGAACTATTCATTGACAACTTAACTGATGACGTGAGCTAGAGGCTTGAACTACAATGTCCACCTACATTTGAGAAAGTGATTGAAAATTGGCTCAAGATCGAAGAAGCCTTAGTCAAAAGAGGAGTGATAAAACATTACAATGAAGAATCACACAATACAAATTCCTCAAATCACTATGGCAACAATGATAAACCTAAGTTTTGGCAAAAGAATAGAAATACTAGAAACAATGATGCTACAAATGACAAACAAAATGCGAAACTAGTATTTAATTTGACAACAACTACTGCAAAGACCAGTCAAAATAATGACCAAAACATCAATCAAGGTGTCAATCAAAATAACAATCTGAACAATGGGGAATCTAAACCACAATCATATCAAAGACCATCAAATTGACAAAGATTCACACCATTGGGACAAACACTAGAATCAACAATGAGAGAATTTATTGCAAATGGACTTATCACCTTACCTGAAGCAAGAAATTGGGAACCAAAAGTAAAACCATCTTGGTGGAATGATGTCAACTATTGTAACTTTCATAAAAACAAAGAACATAAAATGAATGATTGTATGCAGTTGAAACATTTAGTACAAGATTTGATTGACAATAAGAAATTATTCATAGGACATCAAACAAAAAATGATCATAGTGCATTTACAAATCCTTTTCCAAATTATGAAAAGGGAGAATCTTCTTCTACAAACGGTAAAGGTAGAAATGTAAACTACATTTATGAAAACACTATTCATTGTATTTTTGAGGTTGAGGAAAATAGCATCACTAATAATCAAACTAATAACATTGGAATCAATGACATCATATCACTAAACATGATCCTAAACATAGACACATCCGGCAATCAGATCAATGTCATAAAAATAAGGGAAAAGCATGACTACCAACTAGTCAACATGACAAGAAGGGGGCAATCCAAGGTAATATTGAAAGGAGTTGCATCTAAAACCACGGCTCCCTCTTCAAATCAATACAACATATTCAATCAATTGCAAAAGATACCAAGACATATATCAATATTACAACTCCTTAAAATATCACCATCCCATGAGGTTTTGGAACAAGCTCTTGTGGCCACCATAGTATCCAACAATCTGGATGTCTATCAATTTCAAGCTATGGTGGGACATTTAACCATGCCTCATTGTCTATCATTTTTTGAACAAGACAATGTATCACTTAATCATCCACATAATGCAGCCCTTCATATAGAAGTATTAATCCATAAACACCATGTTAAACATGTCCTAATAGATGATGGAGCTAGTTTAAACATTTTCACTTTAAAACTGATCTGTGCACTACGTTATTCTAATAATGTTATTGATGCCAAAAGGAAAACCACAATAAAATCCTATTATGAAGAAGAGAGATCCTCCAAAGGATTGATCGTGTTGCCTATTCAAGTAGGACCAATTGTGAAGAATATAGTTTTCCAAGTGCTAGAAAAAGAGTTGACATATAATATACTCTTGGGATGTCCATGGATTCACAAAATGCAAGCAATATCCTTAGCTTATCATCAGTGTTTAAAGTTTCCTATCAATGGACAAGAAGTCACTATTTCATCTGATTACAACAATCCCCAATATTGTAACATGCTTAAAATGACACAAGACACTTTTGTGCACCATAATAGGGAGGCAAGCACTTCTAGTTCATCCAATAGTGAAAAGAAATCAAACATTGTATCTAAGTGGGTTGAGAAAAAGGACCAATCAAAAGATACAAGAGTTGTTGATTCCACTTTATCAAACAATGAGGGTCACCTGAATTCTTTATCACAAAAATTTTAAGAAAAGATCTAGTTAATGGACAAAGGCATGGGAGAATATTCCATTGAGTAATCTCTATGTCTTTCATAGCTACTACCATCTCCAAGGTCATATGGACAACCACCAACAATAACACAACAATCATCATAGCCTACCACGGTTTTTGATAATATATTTGTGAAGGAACGTACTTTAGAAGATGAATTTGAAGATAAGGCCATCCTCAATTGGCTCTACAAAGATGAGGAGGCATCTACATCAAAAAATATTAGCATAAAGATAGATCAATATGGCAAGGGAAAAACAATATTGGAAAAAATGGGGTATGAAGGACAATGACCTATTGGTAAAAGAAAAGAAGGCATTGTAGAACCCATCCAACCTCTCACACTTCAGCCAAAGGACAAAACAGGACTAAGTTATACAAGGGAAACAAAAAAAGGAAACCGCTCATGAAGTTGTTGAAAGGATCCTTCAAATCCAGGATAGCTCTGAAACGGATTCTAATGAGTATGATTGGGATTATTTATCAAAAATATCATATTAGGACATACAAGTTGATATTATAAAAGAGTATGCACCTACACGTGAGGAGGGACAATGTTCAAGGACTAGACCCCTTGTATTTGGATCACAAAATATCGATGACTCAAGTGAGGATGAACAGATATCAAGTGAGATAGATGACTTGGAGGAGAGTAATATTATAGACCTTGACATCACCAATGAAAATTTTGACAACATTGCTATAGGAACCCTCACTGTTGTTGACTCTAGCCGATTTGATGAATTTTTACCTTTAATACTTCCTAAACTTATTGACTGGGAACCAACTGAACCTATTGATATACCTATCTTTGTGTATGATGATGTTATCATTAATTTCCTTTGTAGTGACACACCTGACAAAATTTCTACTCATAAATCTCATAACAATACTTCAAATAAGGAGGGTGTCAAATCTTCCAGTTGCAAAATTGAAAACAAGAATAATGGATCTAATGGTAAAAACCATTTCATAGCAGCATTAGATCTCAAAAAAGTAAAAAATAAAGAATGCATCTAATGGTGAAAACCTCTCTGAGGCACTGAAAGATGGGAGATTTGACACCCTTCCAGAGCACTATCATGAAAGATCATCAGTTTTGGTGGAGCCTACACAGTTTATCAATATTGGCACAATAGAAAAAGCAAAGACTCTACATTTGGCAGCATCTATGACTAAACAAGAAAAGCTAGAATTCACCAAATTCTTTGAAGAAAGAAACATTAACTTTGCTTGGTATTACTTTGATAATATAGGTTTAGATTCAAATCTTCTAATGCATCATTTATTTCTACCATTTGGGATAAAACTGATAAAACAAAAACTAAGGAAAATGCATCCGCATATCGCCTTGATGGTAAAGGTCGAGTTGAAAAAGTTGTTAGATTCAAGATTCATCAGGTCTATCGATTATGCTAAGTGGATTTCTAATATTGTACCTATCTCTAAACCAGATAACAGTATTAGAATATGTACTAATTTCATATATGGATGGCTTCTCGGGGTACAACCAAATCAATATAGCACCTGAAGATCAGGAAAAGACAACATTCACATGTTCATGGGGCACATTCTATTGGAATGTCATGCCCTTTGGGTTGAAAAATTTAGGGGCCAAATATCAGCGAGCAATGACCACTATCTTCCATGACATGATGCATACCTTTATGGAGGATTACGTGGATGATATATGAGCAAAGTCATATACCAAAGAAGGACATCTGGAGACCCTGGGAAAAAGCTTTACCAAGCTAGAGAAGTTCAATGTCAGATTAAATCCTAAGAAATGTGTGTTTGGGGTTACATCAACAAATCTCCTAGGATACATAGTGTCAAAAAAGGGTATTGAAGTGGATCTTGCTAAGGTCAAGGCTATAATGGAAAATTTTCCACTGAAGAATATCAGTCAACTAAGATCTCTACAAGGTAGGCTACAATCAATTAGGAGATTTATCTCCTAATTAGCAGACAAAATTCATCCCTTCAATCATTTGCTACATAAGAATTCCTTGTTCAAATGGAATCAAGGGTGTGAAACAAATTTCAATCAAATAAAACAATATCTAATGTCGCCACCCATACTTATGCCACCTATAGAAGATAGACCTTTATTACTATACATTGCAACAACAAAGATTTCTTTGGGGGCTTTATTAGCACAAGAAGATCCTGCAAGAAAAGAACAAGTTGTCTATTATATCAATAGGACTCTGAATGGTTATGAGATAAATTACACCTTCATCAAGAAAGCTTGTTTTGTGGTGGTATTTGCTACCCAATAGTTGCGGCATTATATGTTGACTCACACAGTTAGGCTCATAGCAAAGATTGATCCATTAAAATATCTACTCAGCAAAGTTTCCCTCATAGGAAGAATAGCCAAGTGGGTCATGATCTTAAGTGAATTTGAAATTCAGTATGTAGATCGAAGAGCCATTAAGGGTCAGGTAATATCAGATCAGTTAGCCAAAGCTCCGCTACCAGATAATCATCCAATGAGTATTGAATTCCCTAATGCAGACATTCTGACTATGACCACACAACAATGGTTGCTTTACTTTGATGGATCATTTACACAATGTGGTTCAAGGGTGAGGATTATGTTTGTTACACCTCAAGGATATACCATCCCAAAATCATATAGACTCATGTTTCCATGCAAAAATAATGTAGCAGAATATGAGGCATTAATCATTGGCATCAAAGTGGCAATTGAGTGGAAGATCGCAGAACTACAACTATATGGAGATTCACAACTAGTCATTTATCAAGTAAATGATGAATATCAAACCAAAGATAAGAAGTTGATGTCATATAAGAACATGGTGGATGATCTCAAAAAGTACTTTCTAGAGATCAAATTTGAACAGATTCCAAGGGTAGAAAACAAGGTTGTTGATGCAATGGCTACAATTGCTTCTCTATTGCAGATTCCAGAAAAGCGAGGTCGTTATGAGTTTATGGTAGAACAAGTGTCTAATCCTACATATGAAAATATTGAATCTCAAACCATATGCCAGATAGTTGACGTTGAATCCTCAATCTGGAAAGACCTATGCTTACCTGAAAGACAATATCCTCCCTCCCGATCTTTTCCGAAACCAGAAACGCAACTTCATTCGCTAAACCGCACGACATACCTTAATTACCGACATACTTTACCATTGAGGTCTAGATGGTACTCTTCTTCAGTGTCTAGAACATAACGAGTCTGAGACAACTTTACGTGAGGTTCATGAAGGTATTTGTGGCACCCATTCAAGTGGACTAACTCTAGCGAAGAAACTCCTTCGTTTGGGGTATTACTGGCCAAATATGAAGGGAGAGTCTTATCAATTTGTTAAGAAATACCATAAATGTTAGATCCATGGTAACTTAATCCATGCACCAGCACAAGAATTGCAACCATTTATTTCAACATGGCCCTTTTTTCAGTGGGGACTGGACCTGGTAGGAAAAATTAATCTGTCTTCATCCAATGGATACAAATTCATAATCACAACAACATAATACTTTATCAAGTGGATAGAAGCGGTTCCCTTAACAAAAATCATTGGAAAGCATATTTCTTCTTTCATTCTAAATTACCTCATCTGTCGGTATGGCGTACCTCAGTCCATGTAACAAAAAATGGTAGACCTTTTAAGAACAGGATGTCCAGGAATTGTGTGAAAAGTTTCATATCCAACATTGTTTTTCAACACCGTACTATCCTCAAGGAAATGGCCAAGCAGAGGCTTCCAACAAAAAAATTCTAAAAATTCTAAAGAAAATAGTCAATGATGTTGGACGTGATTGGCACAGTCAATTAAACCCTGCTTTTTGGGCATACCAAACCAACATATAACACCTATAGGAGCTACACCATATGCCTTGGTATATGGATCAGAGGCCATCCTACCTATTGAGTGTTAGTGTAATTAAATTAATTATTACACTAGGATAAGTTAACTTAGGTCATACATCATTTAGTCCTAGGTTGCATTGTAATAAATCATTTAATAATGGGTTAATGTCCCCTTCCTTGATTGTAGGGATAAGATTCCTTCTAGAAGATGAGTTGTCCTTCTAGAACTTATCTCAACATTTAATAATTTCCTTGTTAGTTAGGGTTCATGTTGTCACATGTTGTTAAATCATGACGCATGGCAACATCATCTTGCATCCTGCATCTCTCTCATGCCTATATATTCAGGCATTTTTTTTGGTTTTTCATAACTTTCACCCACGATATCAAAAATTGACAAATGAGATATCGTCGGAAAGAGAATTTCATCTACTTTTCAGTGGTGACATCAGTTTTGCAAGATTTTGCAGCCATCAAAATCTACAGTCAAATAATGTCGACCCATCATTTTGGACTCAACAACCAATATCTTCTCATCAGATTGTTAGATTTTGGTGATTCCAATGGCACCAAGAAGATAATTTAAGGGTTTTTTTTATCAGTTCATTCACTTTGATCAGTTTCAGCTCCAAATTCTCTTGCATTAGATTTTTTCAATTCAGTGCATTTGTTCAATAACTTGGATATCCTGAAGCTTGGGAAAAGCATTTTTTATTTTGGAGGAATCTTTTTAGTTGCATATCTCTTTAGAAGCTTCTATTTGATGTTGAAGGTTAGTGCATTTGTATTTTTTGGAGAAATTTCATTATAGGGTTTGCATATACTTCTTCTTTAACTATCTTGCACAAGGGAAACTATAAGCAATGGTGAGAGAAGTTCACACACCATCTTCAATCACTTGATTTATTACCTCATCTATATGGTATAGTTCCCCATCCGAGTGAAGGTATTCATGATTTTTCTTGGAGTTACAGCAGATACATTGTCTTGGAGATCATTTCAATGCAAGTTGATTGTCATGTTTTGAATGCTATTGATCATTGTGATTTTCCTCATATCCTTTGGGCTAAAATTTTGGAGATATATGGAGATTCAGATTCTCCACCATTCCCCAATGGTCATGATTCAGAATATCATTCTTCAAATCAGGTACCCCATGATGATATTATTGAGCAGGAGGTTGATTGCCTTGAATCTTTTGAAGAGGTTGACAAGGTTTCTTCAAATGCTTCTTCTCCATCAGAGATAGTTGGTATCCCTTCTCATTTAGTGATTCCTTGTCTAGATTCATTGATTGAGGCTTCCATCATCATTCATCAGGACACATTTAGTTTTCCAGACTTGACATCACAGGATGGCTTTGTTTTAGGTATCACTGACTTGGCTACTTCTACAGGTTTGGAGGACATTCTTGAGGGTATATCACTCCTCTATTCAGATTCCACCTTGGATATTTTTCTTGAGTCTCCTCATCCCTTCGTCTCAACCTATCCAGAGACTATCTTGGAGGTACTTGGTTTCTCTTCATAAATTTCTTATCCAAGACTTCTTCCCTGTCATTCCATTCAAGATTTGAGGTTTCTTTAGCATCTACCATTGGATTGGCTTCAGACTTCTTTTAGTGGTTTTGGAGACACTTCATTCAGGGGGGAAATCAAGTATCCATCATATCCATCACATCACTATCTTTGGATTTTTTTCAACATCAGTTTCCACATCATCCTGATTTGTCACCTTCTTCATTGATTGGGCATGTACCTGAGTTGATTGTGGAATCTTCATCTTCATCAGGCAAGGAGACACATGATCGGTTTTCAGAGACATCATCATCCACCTTCATCCTTCCTTCCTTCAATTCCTATATGGAATGGGAAGCATCTCTACACTTGCACTTGGTTTTGTTTCTTCTGAAAGGGAGACAAGTTGTTTGTCGACATTGGATCATGTTCTGTCTTAAAACACTTACCATTATTGTAGGTGATCACATCTTTTGGGGGGGCTATATAGTCTCTCTCTTTCCCTCTGATGGGGAGGCTATTGTATTGTATCCATGTGACAGGTGGTGTACTTGGGGGGTATTTGGGAGTCCTCCATCCTTCCCATCCTATCTCACATTTTTGCATTTTCATCTCCTTTTTGGAGAGGGGTTTTGTTCCCACTGGGTTTTCCGTTTTTCTCCGGTTGTGGGAAATTTTTTGCATCTTTATCATGTACATGGGAACCTAACATGGCCTTGTAGCTAGGACCCATCATCATCATCATCATCATCTTTGCATAATCATTGCATTTTCCTCCCTAAGTTGAACTTATGGGGGGTGTTAGTGTAATTAAATTAATTATTACACTAGCATAAGTTAACTTAGGTCATACATCATTTAGTCCTAGGTTGCATTTTAATAAATCATTTAATAATGGGGTAATGTCCCCTTCCGTGATTGTAGGGATAAGATTCCTTCTAGACGAGGAGTTGTCCTACTCGAACTTATCTCAACATTTAATAATTTCCTAGTTAGTTAGGGTTCATGTTGTCACATGTTAAATCATGACACATGGCAACATCATCTTGCATCTTGCATCTCTCTCATGTCTATATATTCAAGAATTTTGTACATTTGTAATCATCTCATAATGTAAATCAATAATAGAATCTCCATTGTGCATGCCTAATTGCAACACTCTCTGTGTGGTTGATTATCTTTCCTAGCAAAGGTCCTCCATTGAAGACTGGAGCTTCAGGGACCCTGTGCATCCATAATCTCAACATTGAGGTGGAAATACCATCACTTTGTGTATCACTGAAGGGTATTATTATAGATGAGAATTATAGGGTCTCTAGACTTCAGCAACTGGAATTGTTGGATGAATGTTGTCAACAAGTTGTGAACCATCTAAAGGCATATCAATAGAGAATGTCTAGAAGCTACAATCATAGGGTAAACCCTAAAGTATTTCAGGTTGGTGAGTTGGTCCTAAAAGAAAACCCTCGAAATCAATAAGACAAGAAAAAGAAAGGAAAATTTGAACCTAATTGGCTAGGTCCCTATGTTGTCGCATTAGTCTATGGATTTGGGGCGTATCAACTATCTACACTTGAAGGGGATCTATTTGATGAATCTATCAACAATATCCATCTTAGAAATTTCTACACCTAAATCACCTAGTGCATGGTTCAAGTCCTAGAAAAATGGTTGCCTTGATGAAAACCTAGCAAACTGGCGTCTTGGTGACAGAAAATACAAAAAATAAGAAAAAAATCATAATAATAATAATAATAAAATCATAAATTGTAAAAAAGTGCAATAAAAACATGTGAAAACTTGGAAACATGCACTACTTGTGATTTAAACCAGAAATTCCATCTATTAGAGGCATGTCATGGTCGTTCACTTTCACCATCATTTCCATCCAATATCATATTGTTGCAATGTGGTCATGTCTCACCCTAGCCTAGGGGAAAAATCATGAACTCACTGGGGCAATAAACTTTGAGCTTAATCAAATAGAAAAACATCAGTACAACAAGCATGTTAAAAAAAACCAAAACACAATCACAAGACAACATTTGGAAATCAATCATACATGATCAAAACACTCATTGGAAAGCATAAAATTAGGTTTTTCAAGTCAAAATGGATGATCTAATTTGAATAATGATTGAAATACTTTAAGAAAAGGTTGAATTGTTGTACTTTGATTTTTGTTATCATTTCTTTGGAGCAACTCGATGATGAATTGAACTAGAGAAGCTAGGAAGAAGAATGATATTTTTCTTTGTTTGTTGTTTGTGAATTAATTATTTATTGTGTGAATTGTCGCAAGACATGCTCTACAAAGTATCATTGATGACATTTTGAATTCACACACTATAATGATTAATTCTTGTATGTTTACACAAGAAATGCTTAGGTCATCTCGATTTAATTATACCTAGATGTTTGTGTTCACTTGCAATATCAAAAATCATGAAAGTAGTACTAAGGTCATCATGCTCTAAATTATACCATTGATGCTTGTACTCACTTTCAACACTTTAAAAGCTCCATGATGATAAAAAAGAAAAATAAATGGATTGTTAAGGTGCCAATGTTTGCATATAGATTTGTATGATAAAATTAGATTGAATCTATGTTAGTTTTTGCATCTGCAAAATATATTGTTCCAAAGATGGGTAACCAATTCATAAATGATGTTAACTTTCCTTATTAATGGATTGAGTATAGTTGAAATTAACAAAAACATTATCATTATCATGTAGCTACATAATCATTTTCATTGCATACATTAGAAAACATTATTATATCATTTCATCATTCAAACATTTGATCATATAATTTGCATTAATCATGTCATTTCTTCATTTGGGCATCACATCATAAAATTGCATGAGAAAAACTATCAAAAAAACAAATCTCTATGTAGTTACATTTTCATCCATTCATCATATCATAAAACATACATTATAAGTACAATTATATTCATCATTCATTCATATATTTATGATATCATATATCTGCATTTAAAATACCAAAAAAATAAATGTGCACATATCCTATTTACATCATTACTCATATATCATTGAAACATCACATCCATAATTATGCATATGGTTACATTATCATATAATTTGGATAAATGTATCATCATACATCTATTATCCATTATCATCCAACACACATCATGCATCCATATATCATCATTATTCACATATCACATTTTAACATCATAGATAGAACATCATCAATCATAGCATATGATCATGATCATTAAATGTGTCCATAACAGTATCATATAAATCATCACATAACATATAGAACATAAAGATTAAATGCATCCATCATAGAACCATATAGAACAGATATAAATTGATCAATCCATCACATATCATATAGATCTCAAAATAATATTGTCAAGTATACAATGATGTTTGAAATGTGAGGAGATGTAACATCAAATATGGTTGTAAAAAAAAAACTGAAGTATACATCATATCTCAAAATACATCAGGAAGTACAATCATACGGCTATGTGTTGCTAGCTCCAGATGGTGCAGGAATCTCTGGACTAGTTCCTTCACCACCAGACGTACCAGGATCTATGGGGTCTCTCAGAAGAGGCTGTGTAACACCCCTACTCATGGTCTTGGACTAGCTCCTACCAAATCGAGACTGGTCATAACTCACTCTTTGCTCAAAGGGAACTGCATCATGATACCGCCCTCTATAGTACTCTACCTCCTGACCTACACAAAGAACCTCTCTCATATAATCTGCTACAAATGTACCATCAGCCAATCTTTGTAACCTCTTAGTTGTCAATTATGCCTACTCTGTAGCTCATCTGGCTACATCTCTCTCAATTGTCAATGAGGCAATCTGTGCCTGAGCAGTTGCTAACTTTCACTGTACCTAAGCAAGAGTCTATGCATGAGATTGGGCCTGAGTTTGCATCTAGGTATGTGTCGGAACCAATAAAACCCATTCCTATATCAACTGCCCTTATAAGGTCTATACCTACATCTATAAACTGGCAATCTACATCTGCTAATGTTGTGAAGGTATCCCAATCTGCACACGCTACTTGGTAGGAGCTATCAATGATCGCCTCTTACAAAGCACCATATAATCTGACACATCTATGATTGCACCTGACCCACCTGCACTTGATCCACCGACACCACCACCTCCTCCATCATCACCACCATCATCATCTCCCTCCTCATCTCCCTCCCCCTCATCATCGCTACTACTCTCCTCCTCACCACTACTCTCAACAAAAATCTCCTCCTCACCAGGTAATGGCACTGGCTAATCAGGAACGGTAATCTGTGGAAAGGTATGTAGAGCTAGATATTCTTCATAATCCGTTGTAACAGGTGCCTCGGTAATATCAGGACGAATCTCCTAGACTAAAGGTTGTAGACCCTGGGACTCCTAAACGACAAAATCATATGAAAGACAGGGCCCCCACTCTATAGTATCTATCTGACAATAGCCATAATGGGAAACACCCTAGGGCATGCCCTGTACAATACCATACTTCATGAGCACTCTCCTGAATAAAAATTTCTCCAAAACCCAACGAGTCTGACCAATCAGCAAGATCGACTGAGAGAGATATGACAATTGAATATCATTCTCATCTCAGTGCTCACAATCTAGATAGGGGCACCATGTCACAGCCTCAACATTTTCCAACACTCTCCTCCAATGCTCCAACTTACCTAGTCTAGGCTGAGTAAGATGACTTGCGTAAATATGCACATATGGGCTCATGACAGGCCATTGTCTCACCATCACTAGACGCGTAACAACTATATGCTCACACGCCCAAACCTGTAGTAATGTAACACCTAAGGACAAACTACGACCTCAGAGGTAGACAACCAAATGAAAATTGTGATAAATATGGACAAGCATACACATGCCCTAGGCATATCTCGTACCATGAACAATCATGCTCTCCAAAACACAGCCCCAACCAATAGAAAGTCCCTTTGACCCGCGATCAATACAAAGGAACCCTCCAATAAAACCAACAAGAATAGAGGGAAAAGTGGCATAGGCATCCACCATATCGCACCATGGAATCTCGTATCCACAAATAGTATCATCCTAGAACACTCTGTAGAGAGAATCGATCTCGCCCTACTCTGAAGAATCATAAAATACAATGTCACCAACAATGAGTATCCTCAGAATCTTCCAAATATCCTCAGAAGTGACTATCATCTCGCCAGTAGGAAGGTGGAAGGTATTATGCTAGTTATGCCACCTCTTTGCTAGGGCTGTCAGGAGACCCTGATTTATCCTAATCTAGGGCATATATAATAGAGAAAACAAACCACAACACGTAATGAATGTAGTCTCAAGCTACGCTAGCTATGGTATCAAATTAAATGTCCTAGGGAACTGCTCTTGAATCTGTAGGTTCGTCAATGACTCCTATTATCACAAAATATTCAAAGTCGGTACTCTTTTTCAAATCATTAAACATCAATCAACCTATCAAATCTAATCAGCTCTAGTGAGATTTTGATCAAATCTTGTGAGCAAGCATCATTGAATCTCACCTATCATGAGGTCAATCATCAATCTTAAATTGTACCTTGACGCAAAACAAAGGAAGAAAACTAAACTTTCAATCTTATGTAACAAAAAATCAAAGCAATCTTGTTTGATTACTCATCTCAAATTCATTTTTTCCCTTCACAAAACCTTGATTCCAAAGCACTCAAACAGAAAACAAGGCACCAAATCATTTATTGATTCCACAAAGAATCTTAGCAACATCACAATATTCAACCCAAACCCATTTATCCTTTCTAACATTACAAACAAATGTAAATAGGTCTGCAAAATCATATTAAACCATTCTCCAAACTTTATTCAAGACTTTTATCAAATACTAATTTGTAACCCTCTTGATTGCTCTTCCAAGCATTGTAACAATGCTAGGGAATCACCTAATGAACCAAAGTCTTCAACACTTACACATGAAACCTCAATAATATTGAAGAACACAATATAATTGACTTAAAAACCAGTTTTCAAAGGATTACAATCAATATAAATGGAGTTATGAATTTTTGAAAGCTTGCTGCCTTGTCAAAATCTGAACTTGACAATTTCTA
This sequence comes from Sequoia sempervirens, assembly GCA_007258455.2. Lineage (NCBI taxonomy): Eukaryota > Viridiplantae > Streptophyta > Pinopsida > Cupressales > Cupressaceae > Sequoia > Sequoia sempervirens. The sequence continues at coordinate 17,161,222 of VDFB02000002.1, read as the reverse complement.
CCAAAATGAGCATAACTTTCTTAATATTCAATGAAATGACCTCAAACCAATTCCAAAATAGATATAACTCATTCCTCTATCCAACCATAGATGATTTAGTTCATTTGGAAGCCGTACCTGCACATACATTTTGCTGCAACATGACTATTACAGAGAAATCTAAAAAACTGCAGTCAATAAAACCACCATAACTTCCACAAATCAACACAAATCTGCATGAGACAAAGTTTATTTGGAAGGTGATTGAGATTAATAACACATTAAAACAATTATAAATGTACTTCAGCCTATAAAATGGTCGTACAACATCAAAAACCAAAGAATTTTTGTGAAAATATGCATAAAATCAAAGTTTTTTCATTATTAGATCCAAGGATTCAATAACCGACCACAAAATGATTACAAAATAATTTTTAAAGGAATTTAGATCATGTATGATCAGTTTCTAACCTATTTCCAACTTCCTACCCATTTTTAGTCCCTAATGATCATTTAACTCCCTAATTGCAACTTTTACACTTTTTGCAAATTGACATTATTTGTTGACAATTTTACATTTTTTTGCAATTACTCATCAAATGACTTTGAATGACCCCTACAAATGAAAAAATGGAATCATTTACAAAAAAGAATCATGGTGATGTGATGGTTCTCCTGCACCATACCTCACCTATCATGAGGTTAATTAATCAAATCAACCTCGCCTATCATGAGGTTTATCAATCAGACTATAATTATTCCTCGCCTATCATGAGGTTAATTATCATCAATCGATCATCAAACCTCACCTATCATGAGGTTGAACATCATCTACTCTATTGAGATCATCAATCATATCAAATCAAATGGCTGACACGATTGAAATTGACAAAATCAAGGATAAAAATTGACAAACTTTATCATTTTGACTTGGATGTGCTAAAACAACATTTTTATGTGCCACAACATTCAATGCGCCATTAAAACAGATCAATGCGCTAAAACATTGGATGCACCATTTTAGGAGGTCAATGTGCCACTTGAGGAAAAACATGTGCTATATCATCATATGCGCTACTTTACCCTATAGATGCACCATTTCAGGCGACATATGCGCTATTATAGCCTATGTGCTACTTTAACCTATGTGTGCGCTAAATAGTCTATTCTAAGCGTTAAAACGTCGTGTGTACTATTCCATCCTACGTATGCACTAAAAAAATTGACCTATGTGCTAAACTAGTGTATGCGCTAGAATAGTAAGCAGATGTGCTACATCGAGTGATGTTTGCACTGAAAGATTTCAAAAGTTTAAAACCAAATAAAATGCACGAAAAACAAGAAAATATGAAAAACAAGGAGGTTCACAGGTACGTACCAGAGGTCCATAAGCGATCGAGCGATTGTGTCGATGAACACGCTCGAAATGGTGAGTGTGGTAGGCGATTGACATTTTTCTCCACAAACCTCCAAGTCACTTGCTCTCAAATTTCAAAACTCAAATTGTACAAATGAATTCTAAATCACCCTTTTTAGCTTTTTAATAGAATTATTAAAGGTGATTTTTATGGGATTTATTTAATTTATTTACTGGAGGCTTAATTCAAAATTGATCACAGGGCATCTTTTAAACTATTTTTCGGGAGATAAATTATTTCATCATCAAAAATCATCAGAAATCATCAAAAATCATTAGAAAATCATTGAAAATTTTGAAAAATTCCAAAAAAATCAAAAATTCATCAATTTATCTCCCGAGGGGGCATATATCCATCATCACAGCAAAATCAACATCTGGAACATAATAAAAAAAATTGTCGGTACTAGTAGCAGTAGCAAAATTTTCTTTGAAGTAATGCGTAAACAAATCACTTCAAAGAGGGGAAAAATGTATACACCTAAAAATGGTTTGGATAATCTAATTAATTAAATATGATTTATTTTATTAATTAACCTTAAATTCATCTACTATTGAATAAATAGAAATATTTATTTATATAGTTCACATTTATATTCTTCTAATTATTCTCTCTTAATTAAATAATCAAAACTTCAATAGTTTTAATTTAATTATCATTATCCCTCTTTTATTAAATAAACACTATCAAAAACATTTTTTTATTTTAATAATTGTTATTTCTTCCTAAATTTGAAACAAATCCAAATATTCAAATTTATGCACATATTTCTACAGCTCATCATATCTCACCTACCAAATTAGATATGTTATGTCTAATTTAATTCATCTCAACGTTCACGGCCAAATTGGAGACAAATTTACAGGGGAACTTCTTCATCTTCTTCCATTGATTCTTCCTATCATCTGGAAAATGCTTTTGTGGGGAGGAACAATCTCCATAATCAGCCCAAGCTTCTTCATCCTTCACCATTCAATTCTTCAGATCAAATCTAGACCTTTGCTTTGCTACCCCTTCACAAATATGTTGTCGTGAATCTATAAATACAGCCTCTTTTAATAGGAAATGGATCTGAACTTTGTGCAAAATTACTTTGCAGAAATACCAATTGAGCAATCAAGCATCTTAGCCATAAGCAATTATCATTTAGCAATAGAAATAACAATCATTTTAGAATAAAATCAATATCATGGCTTTTCATTTAGCTGCATCATATTTTACTGTAGCTTCTTTCATCAAGTTTCATGTCAATTTAGATTATAGTAGCTTCATCATATCATTTAGATATCATTACATAAGATTAGGTTATTGCATTTAGCAGCATCTCATTCTCTAGATTGGCATTTTAATAGTCATAATGCTTACAAAATCTGAGAGCCCTGTGACTTAATAAATCCTTGGAGATAGAGAGCAATATGATGCTTTCAAGAGTTTTCCTATGTTAATTAGATTAATTATTGTTGATTCTCTTGATATAATGTCTTATTAAGAAGTGTTGTTTGTTATTTTACTCATTACTTATTCCACACTTACATTGGCTATTGGAAGTACAAGAACTAATTTCAAGATGGAAGATGTGGTTTCCTCGATGTTGTCAAAAGAAATGTGAAGGAAGTCTTATGAGATGGCCAAGGAGGCTCTTGCTATTCGGGGTAGATCAAAGGAGACAGGCAAGAAGAAAGACAAGAAGTCTAAATCCAAATTTGTAGGGAGATCAAAGTCTCCTGGTAAAAAGTCCAAGGTGAAATGTTGGAACTGTGGGTGAACTAGTCATATCCAAAAGGATTGTAAGGAGGAGAAAAAGAAGAACTCTTTTGACAATGACTCTTCTCAGAGTGATGTAGATTTCTTCATTGCAGCCTTGGTGACTCAAGCATCAGATGATGTCAGGTTGATTAACTCAGGTGCATCTTTTCACATGACATCTCACAAAGATTGTTTCACTAAGTATGAAAAGTATGATGGTGGAAAGGTGTACCTGGCAAGTGATTCATCTCTAGAGATTATTGGTCATGGAAGATTTAGAATCCAATTCCCTAACAGATGAATCAAAGGGATTGATGGCATACTGCACATACCAAGTTTGGATCGTAACCTACTTTATGTCAGTAAGCTGAATGATGTTAGTGTTCAAGTTTCTTTCTCGAGTGGAGGTTGTAAGATGACTAGAGGCGCAATGGTTTTGGCTAAGGGTGCATGCATAGGCACTCTGTACAAGTTGGATGAACGTCTCATTCAATATAACAATGTCTCTGTAAAGTCAAGCAAAGTTTCCCGTGTAGAGAAGGAGAATGAAGCTCCTCTAGGTGAAAATTCCTTGGAGGTGAAACTCCCAGCAGAGAAGACCATGTTGTGGCATCATAGACTCGGTCACATAGGAGAGAAAGGCTTAAAAGCCTTGAAAAAAAAAATCTTATTGAAGGGCTTGTTGATTGCAACCTTGAGTTTGATTTTTGCAAACATTGTATTTATGGAAAGCAGCATCATGTTTCATTTTATTCAATTCCTTATAAATCTTCTGGTGTACTGGATTATGTTCATTCTGATGTACTTGGTCAAGTGAATGTTTCTTTGTTATCGAAGTCTAAATATTATGTTTCCTTTATTGATGATTATTCGAGAAGGGCATTTGTGTACTTTCTTAAGAGTAAATCAGAAGTGTTTAGTTAGTTTAAAGAGTTTAAAAGCTTGGTAGAGAATTAGACTGGAAGGAAAATTAAATGCTTGAGGATGGATAATGGCGGTGAGTTTTGTTTTGCATATTTTGAAAGGTACTGTAAAGACCATGGGATTAAAAGGCATAAAACTACACCTTATACTGACAGCAGAATGGAGTTGTTGAAAGGTTAAACATGACGCTGATGGAAAGAGTGAGAAGTATGTTGAGCGGTGTTGGTCTAGAGCAGAAGTTCTGGGTTGAGGCTATGGCTACAACATGTTACTTGGTAAATCATTCACCTTGTTCAGCTCTTGTTGACAAAACACCTTTGGAAGAATGGTCTGGTAAGAAGCCCTCTTTGAGACATATTTGTGTCTTTGGCTGTAAGGCATATGCATATGTGCCAAATGAGAAAAGATCAAAGTTGGAGAACAAGGTTGTTAAATGTATCTTCATTAGCTATGGTGTTGGTGTGAAAGGATACAAGCTTTGGAATCCTGTCACTAAGAAGGTTTTGTACTGCAGAAGTGTAATCTTTCGTGAGTTGAATCCTTCAATAGTTGGTCAGTAGTTAGAGATAGATATAAAGGAAAAGAAGGGTGATGTAGTTGAAATCCCTCAAACTCTAGATAAAGAGGAACTACAAAGTGTACCTAAAATTAAGGAGAGTTCTAGTAGTTCTGAGAGTTCTAAAGAAGAAGAACTACGACCTCAGCCTCAGCCTATGAGGAGGTCTACATGTGAAAAGCATCAACTTGATAGGCATGGGTTTTCTATGTGGGATTCAAACTATGCCTATGCTTTGTGTACTAGCACTGATGAGCCTAGGACTATGAAAGAGGCAATAATTATGTGACTCAAATTCCTGGTTGGAAGCCATGAATGAAGACATGGTGTCATTGAAGAAGAATGAAACTTGGGATTTGGTACCTTTGCCTGAAGGGCAAAAGCCTGTTGGTTGTAAATGGGTATTTAAGAAGAATATTGGTTTGGATGGTAGTGTTGAAAATTATAAAGCTCGGTTGGTCGTGAAAGGGTATTCCCAAGTAGAGGGAATTGATTATAGAGAAAGATTTTCTCTTGTAGCTAAGCTGACATCTATCAAATTTATTTTGTCACTTGTAGCCACATATGACTTGGAGATCGACCAGATGGATGTGAAGATAGTGTTTCTTCATGGAGAACTAGAAGAAGAAATTTATATGTCCCAGCTTGAGCACTTTGTTGAAAAAGGTAAAGAAAACCTGGTTTGCAACTTTGTGTGGTTTGAAGCAATCACCTAGAATGTGGTACCAAAAGTTTGACACCTTTGTGTTTTCGTTGGGATTTGTGCTTGATCAAAATTTGATCATTGTGTGTATTACAAAACTAAAAATGATCGTGTGCTTATTATTACCTTGTACGTGGATGATATGTTGTTCATAGGAAATAGTAAGACTATGATTTCTGATCTTAAGTCTTAGTTGTCTGCAAAGTTTGAAATGAAAGATTTGGGTGCAGAAAGGTATATTATGGGGATGGAAATAAAAAGGGATAGAGGAAGTAGAAAGCTTTGGCTCAACCAAAGTAAGTCTATCAATACTGTCCTAGAGAGATTTGGAATGACTGATTGTAAGCAACTAGTTGTTCCAATGTTGCAAGGAACGAAGCTATTTGTTGAAGACTATCTGAAGTCTTCTGCTGAGATGGAGGACATGACCAGGGTACCGTATGCAAGTGTTGTTGGAAGTTTAATGTACGCAATGGTCTATACTAGGCTAGAAATTTACCAAGTAGTGCAAGTTCTTAGTCGGTTTATGGCTAACCCAAGAAAGCCGCATTGGGATACTGTGAAGAGGATTTTCAGATATTTGAAGGGTACCTCAAAGTTTGCTCTGTGATATCATGGCAACTTAGTAAGATCACAAAGATATCTTAGCATTTATGGGTATGTGGATTCTAATTGGGCAGGGGACATTGACAGTAGAAGATCCACTAGTGGATACATTTTCATGTTATCTAGTAGAGCAATGAGTTGGATGAGCAAGCGGTAGATTGTAGTCACTTTATTTACTACTGAGGTAGAATATATGGCAGCAACACATGCTTGCAAAGAAGTCATTTGGCTTAGGCGTTTATGTTCAGATATCAAGTTTAGTGTAGGGAAAATTATGATTTGTTGTGACAATCAAAGTGCTATTTATTTGGAGAAAAACCCCACTTTCCATGCCAGGATGAAGCACATTGATGTACAGTATCATTTTGTTCACGATATGGTGGAAGATGGAAAGGTTAATCTGGAAAAGGTGAATACTCTAGAGAATGTTGTTGATGCATTGACAAAGCCCATGAGCACAGAAAAGTATAGGTGGTGTTCCAGTTCGATGGGCCTTGGGGCCTATGATCTTCATTAAGTTCTAGTTTAGAGGAATCCAGTAAGTCTTCGTTATGTGGGAGCTTTTTGGAAAATGTGCCTCAACTTGCTGGCTTCAACCTCTGTTAAAGACTTGGCATATTTCCCCTTTGTTGATCTTCATTGTTAGCCTATCGCCAAAATCTTAAACCTTGTAACCTATGTTGCAGGGTTCTGAAAGATGATAACTAGGAAATAGTGTGTTGGTCATAGGATCATTGCAATATCTAACCTTGGAACCTTGTCGCGAAGTTTAGAATTCACTTAACTTCCTTACTGGTCGATCTCCTTCAGTGTCGCGGTGTTCGGGAATTTCCTAACCTTCGACTAGAGGTTGTGAAGTTTGTGTTTTCTCTGATTGAGCGACAAGCTGATGGTTTGGTGGGACCGGTTTGTGTGGATGGTGACAAAAATGTACGGTGGTGACTTGGATGCCGACAAATGTGGGGACCACTTGGAGGTTGGGAGTTAAATATTTAAGTCTTTTTTGAGAGACTTAAAGTGAATATTGTAGATTCCCATCTTGATTCTCTGGAATTGCACAAGTGGTATACACGTGTCTTGGTGGAGATCACAGGGAATGACCAATAGTTTGGTGTGATAATAAAATGCGATGTACGAGTGATGTGTCAACACATGGCACAATTTCATTTGTTGATTTTACATCACTGTTGTAAATCAACAACCATTGGCCAAAAGTTGTATTTCCTATTAGCGATATGTTTGCATTTATTGCATGAAATGACTCGGGGGTTGACAGAGTACAAAAATGGCAATATTCCCCTGTAACCAAATTTATTACAAAGTGGCTTGATCTGTGTTGCATGGTGGTGTGTGTAACCCGACATGAAGGAAGCTTGTCGGCAAAGGAACAAAGAAAAATTAAATGAAACCCTAATGGTTGTTGGCTAGTAGTTAGAATTCATTGTATGTCGTATGAGCATTGAAAATAGTGAGTGAGATGAACTGTATGTGGGATTCGAGGTTGACCAAGGTGATATTGTTGTGAGTTATCATCTGAGAGTGAAGGTTGTAACTCTGTATATAATTTATTTACTATAATACAAAGTGACTTTACTTGGTGTGGTGGGTTTTTCTCCCATAAGGGTTTTCCAACGTATATCTGGTGTTATCTTTGTGTGTGATATTTTTTTCTATCCTGTTGTTCTGTGAATGTGCATCTCAAATGTGTGTAACTTGCTAAATGAATGGTTTTTTTCACTTCTCTCCTAAGGATTTTTCATTAGGAAGGCGTTTCCGCACTATCACTTTCCTTACAACAAGTGAATGGGTGTTAGAACTTCAAGAGCATACATGATGGACTGAGTTTTTATAGTTTCTATTATTTTTAGTTCTAAAGACTTTATGGCTTGTGTCGAGCTTCTCTAATATTTTCTTGTCATGTGCTTTAAATTCTATTAGTTGTTGAAAATTATTTGAAGACTTTACCAACTGAAAAGTAGGATTTTGTTAGCTGCTCTCATATAAATATGTAACTATTGAAAATGATGGTATATAGAAGAATATCATTATGCTACCACTATGTTTTCTAAGTTATACTTTTCATATGAATAAAATAAGTTTTTCCCACCACTTTTGGAGTTACTGAATAATGTGAATGGAGTTCTTTGAATGAAGTAATTGGGAGTTACCAGTGTATGTGATTTGAGCTAAGTGTAGGAGCACCCAAGAGCTGGCCACTCGAGGGGTTGTAGACTAGATAGATAAGTATTTTACTTCTAATTTTGTACTTTCCTTTAGTAGATAATAACTGGAATTGGAATTTATTTTCATATGTGTAATTTTGTCATGATAAATCCTGCAGGTTGTAGCTAAGTCTGTAGTCTTTGAATTTAGTGTCTGAAGTTCTGGAGAACCTTCTTTCAGTTGTTTCAGATTGCTAAATCATTTTTTTCTATTTGTTTTAGATTGTTATCTTTTGATTAGATCAAGGTTTCCTAGTTTCTTTACAAGTTTTACTTCTTCAACAATCTATACATTTCTTAGTTTAATCATTTTCATGCTTTCTAGTTTAGTGGTTATGCTTTTTAGATTCATAGTTTTTTACTTTCTAGTTTAGTTATTTCAAGATTTTTAGATAGATGATTTCTTGCTTTCTAAGTTTAGTGGCCTCTTAGTTTAGAGTTTTGTTTCAGTTGTTCGGTATTTAGAAAGCCCAAGAGAGGTAGTCAAGATGTTTTATATTGCATATAGCCTTTGGACACTACCTGGTAGATATATTAATGTGTTTATCAACTAAAGTGTTAGGACCTAATGACAGTCTATCACTTTTTGGTGTCATTGTCAGGGATGCCTTATTTTCCTAGTGTTAGTAGGAGATACCTTGAATACCTCTTTTAGGAACAAAAATAGTCCCTTGGATTATTTTCTACATGGTCAGGAAACGAGGCCCCCATAGAAGATTTATACCAAATACAAGTAGGTAGGAAGGAAACTTAGATCAAGAACTTACTGAGGAATTGACTGAACAGGGTCAACCTGAGACCTTCCCACATACAACAAAAAGAGAACACATAGTTGTAGAGGAACATATTCCTTTGCAAACTTTAGAACCTCACCCAACTGAGCTAATTTTTGAAGAGGATCACACTCCCTTCAACATCATTGGTGATCGTAGAAATGTTGCCAACAATAATAATAACCCTCCACCACCACGCAAATTCACTTATCCTATTGCTATTGACGCAGATGATGATATGACAATGAAAAATATCTCACCAGCCTTCTTGCCAACCTTTTGGAGATTTTTCTACTGAGGACCCTGACCAGTTTCTATTTGAGTTTAAAATATTGTGTCATACATATGACTACAAGAGTGATAATCAGAAACTAAAACTTTTCCCCTCCACTCTAAAAGACTCAACCATGCATTGGTTCATGGGATTAGCTTCTCAGTCAATAACCTCCTAGGATGAAATGGAGTCTTCCTTTTTGGATAAATACCAAAGTTACTGTAGGGTTAGCAATAGGAAAGAAGAATTATTCAAAATAAGGAAAAATGAGGATGAAAGTCTAGAGAATTACCTAGATAGGTTTATCTTCTTATCTAAACATTGTGGTGGATAAGTTATAAGTCTTGATATTCTGAAGACCCTATTCTTGAAAGGTCTTGATCACGAAGCTCAAAGGAGTTTGGATTTAATGGGAAAAGGAGACGTGTCCCAACTAGGTCTTGACGATTTACTGAATTGTGTCATAATTTCTCTCATACTCGAGGAGGTATCTAGAAGTCCACCCACTTTAAAGGTTCTAATAAAATAAGAAAACTCAGTGAAGAGCTAGCCAACTTCAAGACCGACACTCTTGTTCAGTTAAACACCATGTTAGACAACATACAAACTAAAACGCAAAGTCCTAAGACTTTGTCCATTTCTTGCCCCAGGTGTTAAAACAAACTTTTGCTAAGGGGATTCCCTTTGGGAAAAGTTGACAAAATTGACGTTTGTCAAGTATGTGACAAAAATAACCCCACCGATCAGTGTGAGCTTCTGAATGCCATCAAGAATTTTAAGAAAAGAACACCCCCAGTTGAGGAAGAAGTAAATGTTGTAAATCAAAGAACTAGAGGAAATTTTTCCTATAGCCAGAATTCAAACCCTAACTGGAAACCTTAGCCTAACTAGAACAATAATCAATGGGCAGCACCTTGGCCTTAGGCACCACCTCCAGTACCACCTAATTGGGGAAATTATCCTTCAAGACCACCTGAATGGGAAAATCAATCTTGGGGCAATCCTTAGTGGCCTAACCATCCTCAACAATAGTGGTACCCTCAGAATCCCATTCCTCAATGGAATCAACCTCAACATCAGTTTTATACTATTCCTAGAAGGATGCCTACCCAACAACAGAATCTTTTACCACCTCCCTAGAATACTCAACAAAATGAATGATTTAACCAACCACCACTTCCAGTGCAACCTATTCTGAATCCAAAGAACAATCACCCAACTACTCTGGTGTATTCCACTAAACATGACAATATCACTAGACTTAATGTAATACGCTGTGGAAAATTGCAATTGAGGTTTGGAAAAATACTTTCACAACCAACTATTGAAGAAATTATAGATGAACCTATTAAGAAGTCTTCTGAGACAACTACGACAATGCCCGCCTCCATAGAACAAGCCCCAAAATCTATTCAAAACAAGCCCAACCTGCCATCTTCAACTGGAGCTTTTGACCTACCTCAGGAGGAGGGGGGTCAGTCTCCAACTGAACTTTTGAAGGATTCCACTCCTAAGGACAAAATCAAAGCATCTTTTCCAGAGCATCTGAAACTAATTATTGTAAAAGATACCCCAGAAATGACCACATCTACCAAAATTGCATTGATATAAGAAATTAAACAATTGTAGATTCAAGTTCCTTTGCTACAAGTGATTAAGGAGTTTCCTGAGTTGAACCAACTGATCAAATAGTTGTGTATCAAAACTCCAAGGAGGAAATTAAAATGAATAAATACTATGCACATAAATGGTTATCTAGTTGACTTGTTGGCTAGGATGACCACTGTTCCAAAATATGATAATCTAGGTAGTCCACTTATAACAGTAATAGTTAATGAGGTAGCAATACCTAATGTTTTGGTGGACCTTGGAGCAGCCATTAATGCAATAACTGTTGATGTGATGGAAAAATTGGGACTTACTAATTTACGTCCCACAACTACAATCTTGCAGATGGAAAATCAATCCATAGCTATTCCCAAGGTCGTCATTGGAAATGTTCTTGTTAAGGTGGATGGATGGGAATATCCAGTAGATTTTCAAATAATTGAGTCCCTTACACCTAAAGATAGTTATCCAATAATTCTCGGAGGACCATGGCTGGATACGGTTGCTACCAAAATTGACTATAGAGAGGGATGAATGACCATTTCACATGGACCTAATAGTAAAAATTTATTTTTGTATCCTCTTGCCAAGCTTGTCGAACACAATAAAGTATGGGTTGATGAACTAGAAAGTCCCAATGGACAAGAAAATTTGGCTTCACTGGCCATGGTAGTCATCAAATAGCATGGTGAAGAATTAGAGGATGAATTGGAAAACAATGTGGAAAGTCTCACAATGGATTTGAGTGGTGAGGAGATGATGGATGTAAAAGATATCCTAGGACACCCAATCAACATAGAACACGTAGAATTTGACAATGCCAGTTTCATGGGATTGCATTGTCCTTTGACAAAATTAGTTCCAAAAATGCACCATTTCTTTGCAAATGTTGCTAGGCTTCATAAAACCATACCTCATAGTTGTCCTCTTAACACCCTAATAAGGCCCATGTATACTGTCATATCCAACCATCTGGGAGTTAAAACCATTATGTTGCTGCCAGGAAAAACTTTGAACATTAACAGTTGGTTGATTGAGTCAGAAGAACACAAATTGTTTGACACCCTGGTTAATAGATCTAAAGCTTTCACTTGGGACTATACAGATATGAGAGGAATGTACCATAGTGTGTGCACTCATCATATCTATACTGAGGATGTTTGACCTGTTTGCTAACCACAATAGAGACTTAATCCTCCTCTGAAAAACATCGTTAAAACTGAAATTGAGAAACTCGTACAAGTAGGGTTTATCTACCTGATTTCTGATAGCAAATGGGTGTCACCTTTGGTTGTGGTTCCAAAGAAGAGCAAAAAGTGGAGAGTTTGTGTAGACTATAGGGAAATTAACAAAGCAACACATAGATATTATTTCCCTCTGCCATTTGTAGACCAGGTGTTGGATAACTTGGCTAGGAGGAAATATTTTTCATTTTTTGATGAATTTAGTGGATACAACCAGATACAAGTAGCAGCAGAAGACCAAGATAAGACGACCTTTACTTTCCCTTGGGGGACATTTGCATATCGGGTTCTTCCCTTTGGGCTATGTAATGCTCCTGTAATGTTCCAGAGAGCTATCTTGGCTATATTTGTTGAGTTGGTGAATGAATGTGTGGAAGTTTATATGAACAACTTCACTGTATACGGTTCAAGCTTTGATGAGGCCCTCAAAAATCTAGATAAGGTGTTGAACTGATGTGAGGATCATCATTTTTCCCTAAGCCCGAGAAATTTCTGATAATGGTGGAACAAGGAATAGTGTTGGGACATCATATTTCAGCTGAAGGGATTAAGGTTGATCCTAAGAAAATCGAAGTAATACAACTCAAAATCCCAAAAACCTAGACTAATTTCAGAAGTTTCTTAGGGCATGTTGGATACTATCAAAATTTTATAGAAAAGTTCAATAGAATCACAGTCCCTATGTTCTCCCTCCTTCAAAAGAATGTAGAGTTCATCTGGACACCTAAGTATCAGTCATCATTTGAAATCATCAAGGAGAAACTCATCTTTGCTCCTATCCTTCATGGACCTAATTGGAACCTTTTGTTCCATATCTATGCTGATGCATTTGATGATGCCATCTGAGTGGTTCTAGGACAAGAAGATGAGAATGGGGGAAAATATTCCATATATTTCATCAATAAGAATTTGACATCAACAAAAAGGAATTATACCACAATGGAGAAATAATTCTTTGTTGTAGTTCATGCAATTAAGAAATTTTGACATTATATCACGAGATCCAAAGTCACAGTGTACACAGATCACTCAGCCATCAAGTACCTCATAAATAAAACTGTAGTAAATGCAAGAATAATTAGGTGGTTGCTTCTTCTCAAGGAATTCAATGTGACAATTATTGAAAAATGAGGGAAGTCTAATGTATTTGTGGATTTCTTATCCTAGATTAAACATGATGGTGATTGTGCTCCAATATAGGATGAGTTTCCAGATGAAAATACGTTCGCTCTCTACTAAAACCCCTTGGTTCTCCGATATTGCAAACTACTTGGCCATTGCAGAAGTACTGCCTCATTTTTCATCAAAGCAAAAGAAACGACTTGTTAGAGAAAGTGCTCCTTTCAAATGGATTAATGAGATCCTATTTTGATGTGGACCTAATATGGTTCTATGACATTGTGTTAGGGAAAATGAGACCTATAGTATCCTCAAAGCCTATCATGATGATCCTTTTGGAGGGCATTATTCTGGTAAAAGGACAACTCACAAGAATTTGGGAGCATGATACTACTAGCCTTCTATGCACAAGGAAATTGAGAAATATGTTTGTAGATGTGATGAATGTCAAAGGGTAGGAAGACCAACTGCATCTAATGAAATTCCCTTTGAGCCTTAGGTAGTCCTTGAACCATTTGAAAAATGGGATTGGATTTTATCGGCCCTATAGACCCTCCTTCACAAGAAAAAGAGTACATTTTGTTCTATACAGACTACCTGACTAAGTGGGTAGAAGTGCAATCCCTACGTGTTGCTAGGGAGGAACAAGTAGCTAATTTCATTTACAACAGAATTTTCCTCATATTTGAAGCTCCTAAGACAATTGTCACAGATCAGGGCCCCTATTTTATGTCTAAAGTTTTTTTAGCCTTCACATATCATTTCTAGGTGAGTCACAAGAAGTCCTCACCCTACCATCCTCAGGCGAATGGACAGGTCGAAGTCACTAACAAGGAATTGGAAAACATTTTAACAAAAATAGTTTTATTAGGAAGAAAAGACTACGCTCATAAACTACCTAAAGTTGTTTGGGCTTACAACACCACTTGGAAATCAACTACTGGCTATAGTCCATACGAGTTAGTTTTTGGGAAGAAACCCCTCTTTCCCATTGAGTTTTAACTCCAAACCCTTAGGAAAACCATGGAGTTAGGTATAGATCTTAAACAAGCCCAAATCAAGAGAGTTTTATAGCTTAGTGAACTAGATGAACTCCATTTGGATGTCGTCCATCAAACTAAGCTGGTTCAACAATAACAAAAGGTTTGGCATGATAAAAATATCAAGGAGAAATAATTCCATAATGGGGATTGGGCATTATTGTTCGATTCTAGATACAAGGATCATCAAGGAAAAATCAAAATGCACTAGCTTAGACCATATGAAATTTTTGAGGTATTTTCCAATGGTTTGATCTAGTTGAAACCCATTGATGGTGATCCCTGAACTCTCCTAGTTAATGGACACTGATTACATGTCTACCATAGGCCTATTAATAAAGAAGAATTTACAAAAATGGTAGAAATGCAGGGAGAAATCCAGTGCATTGACTCTGCTATGGCAGAGTCAATATAGTTTTTCCTATATATAAAAAAAAGGTGTGTGAATTTAATTCATTTCAAAATGATTCTTTCAATTTCTTCATCAGCTTCATCATTTGGATTTGGCTAAATTTTTCTATATTTTGTAGTACTTCATCTCTTTGGTAAACGCAAATTCTAGAACACCCTGTTGCAATGCTCCAGAACTTATTGCTACTATGCTCCAGAACCTATACAACTGACTTGTTTCGTTCCTCACTCTAATCCTGCATTATGATGCATCACTCAATGATGCTTCAAGAAGCCTAAGGCCAAAATGTCACATTCTTCTTCCCTCTTTTGGCTGCATCTTTCAGCGATGCTCTAAAATTTTGTTATTTCTTCCTTTTGGCGTTATCTTTCAGCGATGCTCTGGAAATTTGTTTGGTTGCTCCAGAAAGTTTTGGGTTGCTGATCCAACTGCATCTTTCGAAAATGCTCTGAAAATTTTTGGGTTGCTGCTCTGGCTGCATCTTTTGGCGATGCTCTAGAAATTTTTGGGTTGCTACTCTGGCTGCATCTTTCGATGATGCTCTAGAAAATTTTGGTTGTTGCTCCGGCTGCATCTTTTGACGATGCTCCAAAAAAAATTGGTCACTACTTTGGCTGCATCTTTCGACTATGCTCCAGTATCTTCAATCTCGTTGCTACATTCTAATGACATCTCTCCACAATGCTCCAAAACTTTCTCTTCTTCCACCCAGTTGCATTTTTCGGCAATGCCCCAGATTTTTGTAAACTTTTTCCTTTTCAGTATTTTTTATTTTTCCTAATTTTTGCACATTTCCCATCATTTGATTTTCTACCACCTCGAGATCTGCTCCCTAATAGTCATTCTTCCATATCATATCAAATCTTCCCATAATAAATGATATTATTATGACACCCCTTTTTGTCATAATAATTTTTTCCACCTTTTAAACCATCCCATCCATGTCATTATTATCTTCCACCACCCTCACCAAATCATGTAACTATCCAATTACGTCAACACAGGTGAGTGATGTTCGATTTAGTGACAAGACATAAGGTGCATACGGATTTATTTATTTAAAGTTAGTAATTATTTTGAATAAATATTAATTAATTGACATGAACCATTCCCTCTTACAATTTTGAAACTTGTGCCATCACATGATTGCTAGAAGTACGAAAATGGTTGCGTAATTCCCCATGAAATTGCCATAATTATTTAGTAAGGTGAAAAGCAAGGTGATTAATAAATCTTCCATTAGTTGTATTGAAATTGCATCCCTTTTTCATATACAATTCAGTAAGGAAAGTATTATAGAGCTCCACAGAATTTGGTAGAGTGGCAAGGGAAGAAAAATGGGAGGAGCCAAGAAAAAGTCCAAGCCAACCTCAGCAACTCAATTGTTGGAATTAAGCAATATTGCAGGTCTATTTCAAAAATTCAGGTGGCTGGAATTCATGAAAAATTTTGAGGGGTATATAGAGTAGCTAGTAAAAGAATTCATCGAGAATTTTGCAGACAAACAGACCATGGTGTGTGGCAAGCAATTATGGGTAAGTCTAAAAATCATTGCTTGTCTTTCTGGTCTTGAAAATAGAGGAATTAATTTAAATGAAACTACCAATGTTACCTATCAAATACTGGTAGAATTATTTCATAGGGAGGGGGAGCCTCAACCCATAATCACCATAAGTACCAAAGGACAAAACAAAGGTTTCAATAGAATGTCTATTTTGGAACCCTAGAGAACTGTTGTAGCCTGGATAATCAAATATTTCACCAATGAAGGACAAATAACTATGGTAGTGGGACCCCCTTTCTGCTTGCTAATTCATTTACACCATCACATTGAGGACCCTTCTCTTAGGGTTAATTTACAAACCATTTTGTTTCATTCAGTTATCTCCATGATGGAAAAATAAAAAGTTAAGATAGGGCCCCTCAAACATCATGACCTTATACAGTTGATATGCAAGTACCATTTTCATAAAAATTCAGAAAAGAAGTGGAAAAAGTTTCTATGAAAATTTGAAAAAGTGGAGTCTAAAAGATCACTTGAGGAGGGCGGGTCCTCTAAATAAAAGGAACAATATTTAGAAGAACCCTCCTCTGAGGCCTTAGGTGCTTCTAAATCCCAACAAACCTCAACAACTCCTAGCAACGATACGCCAAAAACTTTGCCAGATGTGTTAGAAACCCCAGGACTGTCAAGGGATGTGGAAATTATGCACTCTGGAGAAGAAGAAGAAGAGCCTCTTCACAAGAGGAAGAAGCGGAATAAAGTCACTTTTCAAACAACCCCTCCTCTATGGAGAAGTAATAGGTTGTTTACAGGATCTAGTGAAACTGAACCCCATGACATAGGAAGTACTTCCAAAAATAAAAAGGCCAGGACTCAAACACGGGTAGTGGAAACTGAAAGTCAGCCTGGCAGTGAGGAAATAAGTGAACTAGAAAAGCAGGATGATCAATCCCCTAAGGATGAGGAAAAGAGAACACCATCTCCAAAGGAATAGGAGGAGGAAAAAGTATGGTCGCCACATTCTGTGGAGATTGAAGATGAACCTTGTTACCCATAAATGCGACCCCCCCTTTTTTCTTTTTCTAGATCTCCTTTTTTTTCACCTATGTTCGGGACTTAAACTTGCATTCGAGTGAACTTTTGTTGTCTTCCTTGAACTCAAGTAGGGTTTTTGTGTGTTCATCAAACCTCTCATTTATCGCTTGCATTGTTTGTCCTTCACCAAAAGGTGTTTTCTCACCATTTTTTAACTTTCCTTTCACCCAAAAGTGGGTGTACGAGTATTGAAAAAATTGATTGACGAGTTGTGTGTCAAAATTTGGAAACTTCACCCACAAGTCATGCCTTAGGCAGTATTCTTTATGTTGTTCAAAACCTAGGCAGGGTTTTACTAAGTTGTACGAACTATCCATTTTTCCGCCTAGAAAGTTTTCAGTGATTAATGAAATAACGAGCCTAATTTATCTAACCAGTGTATTTTGCAAAAAGGAAACCAACATTTTCAAACATGATATGAACAAAAAACCAATAAATTCATGCATGCAGAGACACCATAATATTAAAAGAGATATTTTATTTATATATATAAATGTTTTTATGTTGCATCGACACTACAAAATATGTCTGGTTTGACCATAAAATTTTATGTCATGGACACAAAAAGGACAAGTAAACATTTCTTCTCAAGTACACAGAGCAAACATCAGAACATGAATTCCCTTGGTGACAACCTATAAGCGTTTGACTTGAGCTAGCAACAACAGATTATCATGCGACTAGAGGAACTGCACAAAAAGCCCCATATCATTCCTCACCACTCCTATGCGTAGAAGATCCATGGCCACCTCCAAAGTTTCATCCTGAATAGCCGACGCAATGCAGATAACATCATATATTAATCCATTTTGAGGATAGTAGCTGAGCCCGTTAATTGCCACCTTGACATAATGATGAAACTCGAGTTTCACTAGGCACTCTAGCACTCTCACGCCCTAGTCGTGATAGCCAAAAGTCTTGATGATCATATAGATAAAGCACTCCAGCATAGTTGTCTTATGAAAATGAGCCTATCCTAGGAACGCCTCGCCTAGGATGCTTTAGAGAACTTCTTCCTCCACCTCAATCTACACTATGAAGACTTCTTTCAGTTGGTCTAAAGTGTGTCTAAACAATGCATTGCACTTGATTTCTTCTAGGACAATGTAGTCATTGGTAGAATTACCATCACTCTGAGAGCTCTCCATATTAGATGCAGCTGATTGTGGAAGAAAGGTGACACTTGTTGAATTTATAGAATTTTGGCTAGACATGGGTGCATTCTCCTGAGCTTGATAAGATGTTAATTTAATTCCCATTTATGGCTGGCTTATGTCGCTTTGAATTATAGTTTCCCATCAAGCAGCATGCATGTTCCATCACTTGATATCCCTATACATTGCATTGAAGGTTGGTGGAATGATAGGTCCTTTGGTGGTTGTTGGTGTGATCATAGTCAGTTTTCTTTGTTGATATTTATTCCTTTGCTAAATTTGATTATTTTGACCAATTCCTCAAGAAACGTCAGGAAAACAAGAAGTTGTTGGTTTAGTAATGGCTTTGGCACCTATCTAGTAGCTTTGGCTATGTTATAAATTTGAAATTGTAAAGAAAAAAAATCTCTCTTGGACCTTTTTAGATACACCTAGGGGTGTTATCAAGAAGGAATAAACATGTATTGCAAACTGTAATGATTTATAATCTATGTTTTATAAATTAAATGATGCTTTGTATGCTGATCTTGGCATTATGCGTATGATATGGTAATGTTTTCTTTGAAAGATAAGTTATATAACATTCATTTGTTGTAGTCTGGTTTATTTTTTTCATTGATTTGATGGTCATGAGTTGTCAATCTTTGTATTGATTATTAATGGTTGTGTTCTTCACTTCCGCGTTAGTTTCATATTTATGATTTAACATTAGTCACTTTTTCTAACTTATGGTTAAAAGAATACCCATTTTCTTTAAATTAGATTAATTCATTGAAAATTTGGTGAGGGAGTTTTACCTCAACAAAATTCAAAGAAAAGCCACAAATGCAATTTTGGACTTTTTGGAGCTATTAGCATATTTCTATTGGTGCTAAATCAGGGTTAGGAGTCATTGCTTAAATACATGTGTCAAGAGCCATTCCATTTGCTAACAAATTTTTTGGTGACTCTACTAGGGAAAGTTAAATTGATTGGGAAGACTAACAATTATCATCATGTGATGCAGCAAGATGGTACTTCCTCACAATAATGTATTTCCTATCTTGGAGCTTGATTTAGATTGGGTTGGAGTAGAGAAAGAAGACATCATATCACAATTAAATACACTTGCCTGGAGATATAGAAGGAGTGCAACAAATTATATGCAAGTAAATTTTTTCTTGGAAGAGGAGGAAGAACAGGCCCAACAACCCCCTGTACCTATGATTGAATGACCCCCAAGGTTGATATTCAAATTCTACGATGACCCTCCTCATCATCATAATCGTTAGACAAATCAGCCACTACGTCAACCAAGGGACCCACCCATACATTGGCCTTAGAATTCACCTCTAGCTCATCTACCACAATAATTTTCTTTCCTTAATTTTACTCCTGTGTGAGTTGGTGACTCTGCCTGTTTTTTTATGGCTTCAAATCTCTGGTGCAATCAAGTTGGACCTCTTGCTTTATCACAATATCATGATTTACCCCAAGGTTCCCGGAAGAGGTTTCCTAAATTATCCAGTCAGAATGAACAAGATCCTGAGGAACATATTTTGGCTATGATAGCTATAAGTGCAGTTTTAGGAATTCAAGAAGAAGATGTCTTTATAAGAATTTTTGTTGACAGTCTGATCGAAAAGGTGGTAGAATGGTACAGATGGCTCGAAAAAGGGAGCATTACTGGGTGACATGTTCTTAAGACAAAATTTCTCCAACGCTACAAAATTCCAATCGACATTGCGGCTACCCTGTGTCTTTTCTTTTAGATCATGAAAAACAAAGTTGGAACAATGAGGGATTTTGTTTACCATTTCAATTGGTCTCTTCAAAATATTCTTGCTCCAAAAAGGCCTAATGCAAAGATCCAGTGCCATATATTCATTTTTTCTCTAGAACCAAACATATAATTAATTCTTAAAAGAGATAAAGTTCAAGGGATCGAGCGAGCCCAACTGGAAGTAGTGAGGGATGAGGATGATTTTATCATTGTAGGTAAGTGGAAATTAGGCTCAAATGTGAAGCCTGAAACTAGCTATAAGACACTTCCTAAGCTTCTAGTTAAATTACATAAAGAAGCAGAATTATCTCACCCTACTATAGAAGACATGAATTTAACAATTCTTGATAACATGTAGCAACCTAGTGAAAGACAAGATCAGCTCCGTAATGGTCTGGCTTTGAATTTATATACCTCCTTTGAAACCGAAAGTGTACAAATCTAGAAGAATATGGTCATCTTAGGAATGATGATTTTCAGGAGAAAGAATGGTGGTCAATTCATTCTAACCCTCTCTTTAGCTTTAATGAATTTTAAATACATGACAACCCCCTTTTCAAAAATTCAATCGCTAATCAACTAATGTTAGAGGAGAGATGTTGTTTATCAATGACTGAGATCAATCATAACCAAAGGAAGGATGAGAAAATACTAGCCTCTCACTGAAAGAAGATGAGATTGACGTCTAGTCAAAAGTGAGAAACAAGGAAACCCCTGCTCCACACCAGTCTGCAAGAGTCATTACCCTTCATTAAAGTGATCAGACTCAAAGAAGATATGGTGAAGACAAGAAAAAAATTATTTCCTATGCTAATCTTTCAAAAACTTGGGTAGTTTTTGGGGATGCAAGGTCAAAGGAAAATTTGGAACTCAAGATGCCAACAAGTTATCAAAAGAAGAGGAATTCAATTTTGGAGATGTTAATATGCATTGTGCAGCTGAAGGTGAAAATACAAATCAACTCCAAGAGGTAACTGAATCTCTGGACACCTTTTCTTCTTGTTTGCAATCTGATCATGAAACATCTAAGTTTTCTAATGAAATTCTTGAAGGAAAAATAGTGAGTGAGGTAATTAATCATCCCATTTTTGAATCTTTTCATATTATACAAGATCCAAAGTTTTTAGATCCATCTTTTGAGTCAATACATGGGATGGATAAAAATGAAGAAGAGATCAAGATAGATGAATCAACAATCGAATCTAATGAGTCTTTTGTTGCACATACTACAAATTGGGGCCCAAAAATTTTAGATAATGTTGTTACTTCCACATGTGGTGACCAAGAAGCATCTTTGTCTCATGATTTGTATGTGGGGTGTCCAATTAGAGGGTTGTTTTCTTTTTGTCAGAAAATCAATTACAAAGCAATGTTGAATCTGATGTGGTATAGGAAAATTTTGGTAACCTTATGCAAGGCGCTGACAGTGTGAATCATTTGGTTGCAAAGGCATACAATAGAGAGTGGCTTATTGAGTATCAAAATTTATTTAGATAATTTTCACATGGTGCTTGTTTTATCTTTTTGATGGTAGTAGTTACAATTTGGAAGTTGGTTGTGCACACAATTTTCAGTCACCCAACATTGTTTTGCATAGGAAACTACTTCTCCCAACCTGTTAATGGATTTGTATGATCAATCTAGAGGCCATCTGAGGTGGGGTCTTCCTACCATGTACAATATAGGAGTTTTGTTGTGCTGGTAGTTTAGGTGCTTTCCTTTCCTACCCTGTTCCATTTTTGGCTTTCTATTTGGTCTCCTTCTCATTGACTCTGTACCCAATGGAAAGGACTAGTCCATGCTTGAGATTCTGGATTCCTTGCTTCATCCTTTGCAGTGCTTGTCCCCAGTCAGAGCCACTATTACCCATAAATGCGACCCCCCCTTTTTTATTTTTCTATCTCTCCTTTCTTTTTTCCTAAGTTCGAGACTTAAACTTCCATTCAAGTGGACTTTTGTTGTCTTCCTCGAACTCAAGAGATATTTTTGTGTGTTTGGAAAACCTCTCATTTTATTTCTTGCATTGTTTTTCCTTCACCAGGCGGTGTTTTCTCACCATTTTTGAATTTTCCTTTCCCCCAAAAGTGGGTGTACGAATATTAAAAAAACTGATTGATGAGTTGTGTGTCAAAATTTGGAAACTTCAACCACAAGTCATGCCTTAGGCAGTATTCTTTATGATGTTTGAAACCTAGGTGGGGTTTTACTAAGTTGTGTGAACTATCCATTTTGCCACCTAGAAAGTTTTCAGTGATTAATGAAATAAAAGTGAGCCTAATTTATCTAACCAGTGCATTTTGTAGAAAGGAACCCAACATTTTCAAACATGATATGAATAGAAAACCAATAAATCCATGCATGCAGAGACACCATAATATCAAAAGAGATATTTTATTTATATATAAAAATGTTTTTACATTGTATTAGCACTATGTCTGTTTCGACCACAAAATTTCACGTCATGGACACAAAAAGGACAAGGAAACATTTCTTCTCAAGTACACAGAGCAAACATCAGAGCACAAATGCCTTTGGTGACAACCTGCAGGAATTTGACTTGAGTTGGTGACAAGAGATTCTCGTGCAACTAGAGGAACTGTATAAAAAGCCCCATGTCATTCATCACCACTCCTATGTGCAGAAGAGCCATGGCCTCCTCCAGAGTTTCATCCTAAATAGTTGATGCAATGTAGATAGTATCAACTATTAATCCATTCTAAAGATAGTAGTTGAGCCCATTAATTACCACCTTGACGCGATGATGAAACTCAGGTTTCACCAAGCACTCCAGTGCTCTCACACCCTAATCATGACGACTAGAAGTCCTAATGACTGTATAGATAGAGCACTTCAACATAGTTGTGTTATGCACATGAGCCTGGCCTAGGAACGCCTCGCTAAGGATGCATCAGAGCACTTCTTCCTCCACTTGCTCTACACTATGAAGACTTCTTTCAGTTGGTATGAAGTGTGTCTAAATAGTGGATTGCACTCAATTTCCTCCAAGATGATGTAGTTATTAGAAAAATTACCATCACTCTAAGAGCTAGCCATATTGGATGCAATTGATTGCAGAAGAAAGGTGATGCTTGTTGAATTTATAGATTTTTGGCTAGACATGGGTGCATTCTCCTGAGCTTGATAAGATGTTAATTTAATTCCCATTTATGGTTGGCTTGTGTTGCTTTGAATTACAATTTCCCATCAAGCAACACACATGTGCCACCGCTTGATATCCCTATACATTGCATTGATGGTTGGTGGAATGATTAGTCCTTTGGCAGCTATTGGCATGATCATAGTCAGTTTTCTTTGTTGATATTTATTCCTCTACTAAATTTGATTATTTTGACCAATTCCCCAAGAAACGTCAAGAATACAAGAATTTTTTTGGTTTAGTGATGTCTTTGGTGCCCATCTAGTAGTTTTGGCTATGTTATAAATTTGAAATTGTAAAGCAAAAAAAGCTCTCTCAGACCTTTTTGGATACACCTGGGGGTGTTATCGAGAAGAAATAAACATTTATTGCAAACTGTAATGATTTATAATTTGTGTGTTATGAATTAAATGATGTTTTGTATGTTGATCTTGGCATTATATGTACGATATGGTCATGTCTTCTTTGAAAGATAGGCTATATAACATTCATTTGTTGTAGTCTGGTTTATTTTTTTCATTGATTTGATGGTCATGAGTTTTCAATCTTTGTATTGATTATTAATGGTTGTGTTCTCTACTTCTGCATTAGTTTCATATTTATGATCTAATGTTAGTCACTGTTTCTGCTTTTTGGTTAAAAGCATACCCATTTTCTTTAAATTATATTAATTCATTGAAAATTTAGTGAGGGATTTGTACCTTGACAAAATTAAGAGAAAAGCCACAAATGCAATTTTGGACTTTTCGGATTTGTTAGGGGATTTATATTGGTGCTAAATCAGGGTTAGGAGTCATTGTTTAAATATATGTGTTAAGAGGCATTCCATTCAATAAAAAACCTATAGGGGTACTTTCTCCTTTTCTTGAAAATTTTGAAAATGTAGTTGAAATTGGGGAAAATGCACCTCATACTGACATGGAAATTCCCAATCCATCCTTTTTTGTGGACACAGGGGATGCAGAATCTAGTCAGAAAGAGGAGGAATTAAAGGAATTGAAAACAAAAGTTATTGAATTAAAATTCAGATTACAGAGTAATGAAGAACATATCACCTAGCAGCAAGAAGAAATTGAGGCACATGCTGCAATTGTAAATAAAAGGGATCAAGAGATTGCAAAATTGACAATGCAAATGGAGCAAAAAGATAGACTCATTGAACAATTGCAATTCCAAATCCATCAATGGAATCAACAAAGCAAGTAGCACATGGTTGATCTGTCTGAGAAAGATAGGCATTTTCAAGGTTTGAAAAACAATTTTATGCAATTATTTAATGCTTTTGAAGAAGACAGAAATAGGCAGGAAATTGAACTTAATGCTTCTATGAGAATATTGTGGAATTAGAATAGGATTTGCAAGAGAGTGACACTAAGCCAATAATGGGATCCAAGGGGACACAAACTAAACCAGTTGTTTTAGAATGGTTCCAGGTACACATCCCTCCATTATTCATGAAATGAATGGAGCGATGTTATTTTCTAAGGGATGTAGAATTTGAAAATAATAGGTTGAAAAAGGAATTAGTACTGTTAAAAGAATAATTACACAAAGCATATAAAGGTAAATAGGATGCTTGTGAAATTGGTGAATTAATATTAGCTTGTAGAAGACCATCTAGGTTGTACTCTATGTTCCTCAATGAACAACTCCTAAGATGGAAGTTACTGAGAATTCACCATAATCAGCCACATGACCCTGATGATAAAGAATTTGTGAAGATATTTGTTGAGTCAACTCCTGAACATCAAGATTTATTATGTGAATTCTTTGTCCATAATTTTCTCCTGGAAGAATATATAGATTTCTTTGTTAATTTCTTTGTGGGAGAAGTCCAATTGAGATCATTCCCATCCACAATGTGCAATCAGCTTCACTAGAAAGATTGTTCAAGGGAGTATGCACATGCAGAGAAAACTGTTTGGTTACAAATGAGATACCCCTATAGGAAGCCTTTCTTTTTCAAGGCACAGTTTCTAAGCATTCACTGTAGAGAGGGGGTACAAAATAAGTATAATAATAACCTCCAGCTATGCTATGATCACTTTCAAGATCAAGGACCAAAATTGATAGGGAAAGCTTGGCATGCATGCGAAGAACGGTATACCCCTCTTCCTATGTATCTCAAGAAAAGAGAGGTAATCTTACCTCTTAATATTAAATGGTCCTACAAAAGGGTAGTAGCCTTGGCCAAAATCCTTAAAGAACTAAAGGTTAATTGGATTAGTATGAGGCACATACCTCCTCTACTTCTTTCACCACCCTCTGTAGCATATACCAATACAGACTAGAGTGATGACAGTTTTGCAAGATGGGTACAAAGGGTCACTTTTCATCAGGGATTTTTGAGGGAACCAAAGGAGCTAGATACAAAGGCAGATGACTTGTATGATCTTAGTGCCAAGTATGAGGAGATGAATAAGGGAAATGAAGGGAAGGGAACACACTAGAGAGCAGGAGGACCTGCTTGGGCTTAGGAAGGGGAGGAAATGATGATGTAAAAATAACCTCATCAATATAATGGACTCAATACTTAGCCTTACACCTTTCAGCCAGCCTTACCCTACCAATTAATTATCTTTAGGATAAGTAATTGCTTTCTTTTTGTGAATAAGTGTGCAATATTTATTTCTTGAAATTAGTTTAAATAAGCTAATTTGTGTTGACTTAATGGTTTAGTTTTTGAGTATTCCACAGGTCAACTTCCACCATTGGTTACCATTCCAGTCAAATAGGTTTTAACATAGATTTCAATACCGTTGAAGACAAGTGAATGGGCGCCAAAACTTCATGAACATACATGATGGACCGAGTTTTTATAGTTTCTATTATTTTTAGTTCTAAAGACTTTATGGCTTGTGTCGAGCCTCTTTAATATTTTCATGTCATGGGCTTTAAATTTTATTAGTTGTTGACAATCAGTTGAAGACTTTACCAACTAAAAAGGATTTTTTTAGCTACTCTCATATAAATATGTAACTGTTGAAAACGATGATATACAGAAGAATATCGTTATGCTACCACTATGTTTTCTAAGTTATAATTTTCATATGAATAAAATAAGTTTTTCCCGCCACTTTTGGAGTTACTGAATAATGTGAATGGAGTTCTTTGAAGTAATTGGGAGTTACCAGTGTATGTGATCTGATCTAGGCATAGGAGCATCTGAGAGCTAGCCACTCGAGGGGTTGTAGACTAGATAGATAAGTATTTTACTTCTAATTTTGTACTTCCCTTTAGTAGATAATAATTGGAATTTATTTGCATATGTGTAATTTTTTCATGATAAATCCTCCAGGTTGTAGCTGAGTTTGTAGTCTTTGAATTTAGTGTCTAAAGTTTCAGAGCACCTTCTTTCAGTTGTTTCAGATTGTTAAATCATTTTTTGCTAGTTGTTTTAGATTGTTATCTTTTGATTAGATCAATGTTTCCTAGTTTCTTTACAAGCTTTACTTCTTCGGCAATCTATACATTTCTTAGTTTAATCATTTCCATGCTTTCTAGTTTAGTGGTTATGCTTTTTAGATTCATAGTTTTCTGCTTTCTAGTTTAGTTATTTCAAGATTTTTAGATAGATGATTTCTTGCTTTCTAAGTTTAGTGGCTTCTTAGTTTAGAGTTTTGTTTCAACTATTCGGTATTTAGAAAGCCCGAGAGAGATAGTCAAGATTTCTTCTATTCCATATAGCCTTTGGACACTACCCGACCAATATATTGATGTGTTTATGAACTAAAGTGTTAGGACCTAACGATAGTCTATCACAATGGTTTGAGTTTTAGGTCTCAGAATGGTCTAGGTAGAAAAGACTAAGCTCATGAAGGAGCAAATTGTAAATAGATGAGATGATGAATAGATCAAGAGGAGTCTAGGGTATGGAATTATTATGTAATGATCTTAATATAGTTTTACAGTAGCAACAGTAATAGAAGAAAGTATCAGTTCTAAAGCATATATTCTCCAATGTAATTTTCTTCTGAATTATGAATGAAAATTGTAAATGATATTTTTTTTTTCTTCAATTGTTTTGATTGAATAAGTAAGTTTGTTTCTGCTTCAATTCAAAGAATTGATTAAATGCTAAAATAAGATCATAGGTTTGGAAGGAAAGAACATGGGATCGATAAGTAGTTGTGTTTTAGGCACAATGAGTTGAATACTGCAAAGTAGTATATCAATAGCCCACCAATTACTGAGTTAAATTGCTAAGGTATTACTGGTTATTACATATGTGACTCCATTAGCCCAATGGATGAGGCACTAGTCTTTTCATCAGGTTATCCTAAAGATAAATGAGTTAGTCATGCAATTGACCAAGGGCTTAGAACGAGAATAAAAATCATTCAAAACACTTTCAATTATAACGTACCAATATAGAGTATCATTCCATTCCTTGCAATAGATAGTAATTTGTTTAAAGGTCAGCAAAATCTTTGATGAATGCTATCTATTTGTACTTTATAAGAATTTATTTGTGTGTGGAATTCAATGGTTTACATCTCTCATGTTTAATACATATACTATCATGAAGGTCAACCACACCTTTAAAGTAGTATGTCCATTAGACAACTAAAGAAGAATCATTTGTTTACAGTGTGTTTGATACTTTGACACACAAGTATCTGCAAGCATACTGTTGGGATCATCCTCCTAGGTTTAACAGAGCTTGAAGTGTAGGGGAGAAAAGTGTAGAATCCATCTCACATTCATTGGCCACTAGTCTTGAAGTTCTTGAGCATAAGGACTGGCTACTCTTTAGAGGATTTTTGAGGTTCAGCTGGAAAAAACACCAATAGGATAATGGTGAGACCTTAACATAAGCTCAATACATAAACCCTAAAAGAGTAAAAGAAGATTTAACAAGGGAAAGGTATTGATATAAACTTAGAAATTATAAAGTCTTAGATCTCAAAAATAAATTATAAGTTAGAAATAAAGCCCTAATGCTAAGAATTGAATGGGTGTAAGATTAGATGAGTCCACTAAAATGAAAAGGAAAATGAAATAACATTATAGAATTTTTCATATTTATCTAAGGTAAAATAACACACTTAGCACAAGAAAACACTAAAACCCTAGATTATTAATTAAATGTAATTTATTTAAAGCTACATAAAATATGCTTCAAAAGTAATCAAATAAAATAATGGTACTTACTAGAAGTTCGATGGAGATATTTTGTGGAAAATCTTGCTAGTTGGTTCATCAATTTGTTAGGGCATAATATGATGTCAAATGCATGCTTCTAAACCAATGTAGTATTTGTTTATCACTTTAATTCACTTCTCTAATCATGGAGTTGATTTATTTGACCACAAACTTTGAACCTCCTTGTTGATCTAAACTATGTGTACATATATGAACTCTACTTAATTTGAAAGCTAGAACACATCTATCTTGATATATACACATGTTTACGAAGGGGTGATTTTGAGTGATAACTTTTAGAATTGTGCTAGGCTAAAAGTATTCATCATTGGTCAAACCCCTAGTATTGATTTAACAATTTGGTGAAAAGGATAGAAAACAATAAGCAAACATACAATGATGTCTAAGATATTGATGTAAGTAGACAATGCATCGTTGATGTTTTGTGAATGTTATGAATGTATCTTGAGTGCTTCAGATGGATTTGTAATCAGTTAGGGTTTGTTCTTAAATGTAACTTTCTAGTACACAAACTAATGAATTTCACACTTAAATCGATTCATAATAGATAATTAGAAAAAGTCGATGAATACCAAAATCAAACTAAAAATTTGAAAAATTTGAAATCATTTTTACACCCATGAACTATGATTTCAATCTAGAATAATTAATACATGAATTAGACAATCAAAATCAATCCCTAAAAAATATTAAAATAAAATCAAATAAAATACAAATGATTTCTTTTATATTTAAAACACAATACTCATACTAAGAACTAAATAAACAATAACCCAATAAAAAAAAAGGCCCAAAACAAATTCTTTATTAAAAAAACAATTTTCTCAAATATAACCCCAATTAAGTCGATTCCTAATCGAATAATTTATTGGGCAAACGCATAATGACCTTTAAAAATAAGTTTATTAAAGTATGTGACCCATAAACGTGCATTTGACATTAGTCGCAACTTGGAAAGCCTTTAATATTTGAGCAGATAAAATATTTTGTACCTCGTAAAGTTGTAGGGACCTAAAAGGACGTTTTCAGTACATAAGTGGGTTGTATCCAACAACCCATAAACGAGTTGACAACTTTGAGGTAAAATAAGGGGACCATATCCATAACAGATCCTAGAGGGACCACACCATTATACATGTTTTTACATTTTCATGTTTTCATCACCTATGTTGTGGTCCTATAACTTGTTTCTAAGTTTTTATTTTGTTTTTTAATTGAAACAAAGTAGATCATAAAGAAAAAATAAACATTAATTAGATGTCAAAAGAAGAGTTTATACTTCACATTGTTAAGATATCTGTCAAGCATTAATTTATGTACGTTTAGGGTACACTTATTATCAATAGTGTTACTTCAATGTTCATAAACAAACACAATCAAGTATAAGATTGAGTCATGGCTTCTCTAATGCTAACATCTGAATAGACAACCATTAAACTATGTACAAAACTTTGTAGTTGTTAGATTTTTGTTTTTTAATGGTTTATCATGTTGGTTTTGTCGTATGTCCTATATCACCTACATTTTGTTTGAATAATTTATAATATTTTTTGAAAAATGTTGGTGGAATTTTTTTATCATAAAACTTTAGTAAAATTAAGTAAAGTTTACTGTAAGAGATCTAATTGTATTTATCATTGCAATAATGTTGTATTTAAGTCA
This sequence comes from Sequoia sempervirens, assembly GCA_007258455.2. Taxonomy (NCBI): domain Eukaryota; kingdom Viridiplantae; phylum Streptophyta; class Pinopsida; order Cupressales; family Cupressaceae; genus Sequoia; species Sequoia sempervirens. Next base: position 17,131,098 of record VDFB02000002.1, on the reverse strand, counting down.
TCTTGTAAACGATAATAACATTTCCCCAAAGTAAATACAAGCTAATCCAATACGATGCATATACATAAGTATACATCAATCTAGACTAATTATTTTTTGTTGTGGGAGTGAAAATTACACAATTAATCTTATTTTAAGAAAAGCAAATGTGAAAGATAGAAGTGATTAGCTCTAGAATTGATGTAGATGAATAAATTTGATCTAGTGTAGACTATGATAATGTGATACAAAATATTGGTATCCTTGCTTTGTATGCTCTAGAATTTTGTACCAAAATATGATTGGTTTATAGGTCAATTCTATGGATCTAGGTCACTTCCATAAGTGAGGATGTGATTTGTAGCCTACATATTTAACCTAGAGCAATGTGCATTTATATTCTCTATTTTGTCTTGAAGTTTGTTCATTTATTGTTAAGAGCCATTTGTACTTAAATATACCTATAGGGAATCTACTAGATTTCTAGGATCAAATTCTCCAAAGCCAACTCTTAGAAACCACTAGCTTACATCCTTGATAAAGTGTTGGCAAGCAATTATAAAGGATGCAAATGTCTAAGATGACTTTTGATGCAAATTAGACTATGTGCAAAAATATTCCTATGATAAATACTCCTTGAAGTGTTGGGAAGTGGAATGATTCCAAGATATGATTGGATAGTACTTAGATGTGAATTAGTGTAAAGATGAATCTTTAAATACCTTGGCATAACAATAATGACAAAAAAGATGTACCAAGCTAACTCATGGTGAGAAATAAATACATTGGAGTTAATCAAATTTTGATTTTAACTTTGAATTTTAGGGGAAAATTTCACATCGTATGAGATCAAATATTACGTCACAAAATTGACCTAGGCTAATAAAACAATAATTTAGATGTAGGGAATGAATGAAGTTTATAGACATGAAATGTGTAATAAATGTGAAATGTATGGGGAATGTGTACAAATAAATCAGATAACATCGAATGTGTGTAAATGGTGAAAGGTGAAGGATTGGGGAATGAGCCCAAATTTGCATAATATCACACCATTTTTTAATATGTAATTGTATTGACATTATCTTGAGATGGGTCCATAACTAATTGGAAATCAACATGGGTATGCAAATTTCACCATTGCATTTTCCTCCTACTTTGAGGTGCATGCAAATCCTAACATGATCATGTATCCCAAAGTAAATGAGCACTCATAAACATGTTTGAAAGTAAATACCTAGGCATAAAAGGCTACCAAATCAATATAAATTAATGGCCCCCAGTGGATTTTCTATGTGTTCATTATCCTTATAATTCTTTCTCCAGGCAAAATTACAAAATAGATAGAACATATCCAACGAGTATATTTTATCTCACGAAAAAATAGGGGAAGGACCTAGTAGTTGAGAATGTTCCAATAGTTGTTATAGCATGTATTGAATTAATGCCCAATATTTTTAACTATATTGCATCAATAGTTGTGACTTTAAAGTTGTTAGTGTTGATGGCGAGTACCAATAATTTAATGAAATATATTCTTTAGATCTAAAAAACAACAAATCAGGTGATGCCACATCAACACATTAATAAAATATAATCTAGTGCACAAGTATCAGTCTAACTTGTTTTTGGGCCTTTTTGGACACCTCAAGAAAATGCATGCTAATGTGGCATGATATTTGATGATATAGCCCTAAAAATTTAGTTATAAGAAGAGGAATTTCCAAGTAAGCTTTTGTAAAAATTTAGCAGTAATTTGAAATTTCTAAGTAGGATTTTGAGAAGTGCAAAGGTAGGGTGATCAACTACTAGGTCCTCTCCCCTAGGCACAATACACAAACTTAGTTAACAATATAGATAAAGTTAAAAATTATTAAACAAGGATTATAGTTAGAATATTCAATTTATGGGGAAAGTGATATAGTGTGCAACAGTATCTGACATATTAGAAAATACCACATAAATGTGATAAATATTCTATCTAGACATGGTGATGATTGTTTGTGAAGCATCTATCAGTACTTAAAATAGGAACATTGGTGACAATATATGCCCCCTCTAACTGGATGCATACATTTTGTGCAAGGAATTATATAGAGTAAATATAATACATGAAGGTAAACACACATACACACACATACATATGTACATAAAAACATAAAATTTAAGGAATGGATCTTAAGAAGTATTTTTCTAGGGGAGGATAATTTTTTTCTCTAAAAGAGTTTATAGGAAGGGTTTCTAGATGTATATTTCAACATGAATCATTAGAAGGTGGGTGTGATTATGGCATTATATGTAATATTTTAGGCCATGTCCAAGGAGAATGTAGAGATCACCACATTTTTCCAATATTTATCAAAATACATTGACTTACTACATGTTATATTGTGGGATGGATGCATGGAAGTATCTACTCTCTTATCCATACTTGTTCTTTCAAAAGGTGGTGTATAATTTGAGCCAAAAATACTTTTCTAGGGCTAAGGGTCTAGGTGGCAATAAGAGATGATCTAGTAGTAGATCTAATATTTATTTCTCTTTATTTATGTTATATTTTTTTATCATTAAGCTTGTTGTAGGACTTATTTTTATTAATTTAAAAAAAAATGTTACATATCATATACAAAAACTATGACTTAGCTTAGGATTCTTTGAATAACTAACTCACCCTATTCCACTTCGGGAGAATAGAAAAATCTTGAATGGACTATAGCCTTATACAATTTTTTTCTTGTAAATATTTACCTATAATTATATAGCATTATGATTCCCTACTCATCTTCTTCTTCAACCAAAACCTAGTTCAAAAAGGAATGCATCCATTCAATACCAAAAATGGGCTTAAGATATGTCATCTTCCTTAGAAATGAGCATACCTTTGTAGCCTTGATGTGGTATTGCTCTAGTGTTGTCATAAAATTTGTCAGGAAGGGAAGCCATAATACCTCCTCATTGTTATACAATAGATGAAAGATATTTCACTAATGAGGGCTTCCAAAGCCAAGCCTCTTCATGCTCAAATTTTTTTCTAGACCACCAAGGAACTCTTGTTTGATTAACTACTTTTCCAAGCTCTACACCATCTTTTTTGGGTATCCTAATCGAATAGGGAGGCCAAAAATTTGGAGGGTGTTGCTATTTTTTCACGCTAAACCCTGAAAACCCTATAAAGGATAGCTAAATCTTATTATTTAGGTCTTTAGGATTAGGGTCCAATGAACAAGAGATGGATATAACATTTTTCTCCCCTACACTTCAGGCTCTATAGGACCTAGATGGGCATCCCTATACGACACTAGATGCATACATACAGTTGTGATTTTATCATAGTGTCTAGCAGATAAGCTTCACATAGACGAAAATAGCTTCTATGGCAAGGTACACCCCTTGTTCTCATTTAAGTTCAGGTATGAACCCAAAATAGAAAGAAAATATAAACTAATAAAGAATGGAAATGGTTTTGAATTTAAATATTTCTAAGGATGGGGGAAGGAAAACCATGCAATACCAATGCATTCCTTGGGCTACAAAGTCATAGATTAAGCATTTTATTATGACAGAGTCAAACATATCATGGGGATCTTCTGAATAGATTATCACCTTGTGATAACCCGACGTATGCAACATACTTACAAATCCATCTAAAATCATAATATCTTCACTATCTTCTGCAAGCATTTATATCACTCCTTGAATGAAAAGAAAACAAATAAATAGTTCAGATAGAAAATGTGTTTGAAGAACCTGAAATAACCTTATTATTTAGATTCAAAATAAATTACATTCCAGAGCTAGAGACAATAGCATAATAGTATATATTCATATATGCCATAGTTATAAATACAAAGTCACTTTCAAGTAATGATTGATAAACATGGACCTTCACCATTAACATTCAAAAAAAAATTGTACATAATCTAATGTCTTGCCAATATTCAGAACCTTGGAAGGAACTAACCTCAAAACCTAAGAAAAACAACAAACTTGCCTTTATAGTTTAGGCATAACTCAAAAATTGACCAAGCATAAACACTAACCCAACTAGGGTTTACACATGGTAATAAAAATATCTAACTAGGTTATAAAATTTGATCATAATGTGATCAAAATTCATCGTGAGAATTAAATAAGATCAGAAGCATTAACTCAAAACTTGTGCCTAGGAAGAAAAACTGACACTCAACACCCATACCCCCGTATTGAATGTTGTCCAAAAGTGCACCCAAAATCCCTTGTGAAATTAGTGATCAAAGCATGGAACAAGTCAAAGGGGACAACAATAGCAATAAATGAGTATGGGAACCACAAAATCCACTTGTAGAAGTTAGGAGATGCATTAAATGTTGTTCTCAAGCCCCAAAAATTAGATCAAGTATATGAGAAATTTGTTCAAGCATTAATGGCAACACTGTGAAAAAACACATCATTCCACAAAATTTTTGAGCCTTCTAGCCTTAAAAAATACTCAGTTAATCATTAAAAGTTCTAGATCCTTGAAAATTCATCATTTTCATACATCAACATTAAGCCTCGGGTCTATTGCTTGTTGGAAGAATAGGAAGATGAAGGGATAAATGGAAGGATTTGGAAGAATGCAGAGGGGAAGAAAACTTTGGGGGTTGGGTGTCAGGTGGATGGCTTAGACCTACCACAAATATTGGTAGAGGGTAAGACAAAAGTCCAACATATGAAAGACTAAAGGCTCATGACATCGGGGTTTGGGGTCAGGAAGATCGATTAACTCTTATGGTAATAAGGTGAGAGGTAAAGAGGAAGGTCAATTCCTAAAAATGTGAAACATCGACACTTAGTCGATTTTCAAAGGATTCATTAGGAATCAGTGATTGGGTAAAAGGATTAAGGTTTACGCTTAGGATGAAAGGATGAAAATATGTAGAGAAGAAGACCAATCCCCGAAGTTCAAAAATTCAAGACTTAGGAAAATATTGAAAGGCCTAATCAAGACTTTGGTGATTTTAGGGATGAAATAAGGTGTATGAAGGGGAAGCGATAAGGGATAAAGGTTAATGTCATTGGCCGAAACCTGAAACACTTAGGAAAAAGATGGGAAAAAGACCTATGGAGGAGATAGTGAATCAGGAGCGATAGAGGAGGCATGTAGGTAAGTGAAAACCCCAAAACTTGAAACCTATCACTTAGGCAATTTTAGGATTTGTAAATGGGATTTCATGGCTATAAATTGGCAAGGAGATTTTGAAACTTACAAAAGGTCCTAAGCATGATGCACGATTAAAAATTTCTCCGATCGTATATAATTGATGGGCATCACAAGGGAATTGGTACAAGTTGAAAATAGTTCCACTAGTGGCTATAGTTGGGAATACATTCTTTAGTGAAGGATGTCAAGATTCTAGATCTCTAAGAAAGAAAACCATGTGCTAAATCCATTAGGCTCTAAAATTTCCCAATCTTCAAAGCTCATTTAATGGCCCTAGGTCACCAAATAAAAAAGAGAGCCAATGCTTTCCTATGTCAAACACCAACTTGTCAAAGGAGTTGATCTCCCTTAACCTATATTTTTTATCACACCATAGCAGCAAGAGAAACCTCATTCTTGCAAGCGTAGACATATGGTTACCCCTGAACAAGTGAAGACTTGATCCATATTTGATCCTGCTACTATATGGTAACCATATAATGCATGCCACCTCACTGCCACATTATATTCTCTATTTTTGTGATAGGTGGTGGAAAAACTTGAAAAACTAGGTCAATACCACATGAAACCATGGTACTTTCATACCTGTTGACCTCCTCAAATGAATCAAGGAAAAAAGAGAATGCCTCCAATTTACATGGAAAATAAAAATATGCCTCTTCAACATGTTGACTTGTTGAGGGAAACTCATCCTCTAATAGATCAAACTAAAAACCTTGAATCTCAAGCATTCAAGAAACATGAGAAATAGAGAAATCACCACCCTGGAGAACTTGTTGTTGCTCATCATTACTGCAAGATGCATGCTGGGTCCAACTGAAGTGCTCAAATTTAGGAACACCAACATCCACATTGTGAGAAACTAAATATTCATCACAAAGGGATGCATTATACTTAGTGCTGTCATAATAGTGGTTTACAATTCCTGAGAGGAACGGATTTTAGCTGAAATCACATATTTTTAGAAAATATGATGATTTAAGCCTTAAAAAGTTCCATTTTAAGGATTCCAATTGAAGAGGGTTTGATCAAATCACCTTAGATAAAACCCCCTTGGATAGAACCTCACTAGTTTTAAACCATACCTATAAATGTGTCTCCTTTACACCTATCAAAATGTTGATAAAAAATCACTTTTGATTTAGTTTTTGGGGGATCAAATGAATTCATTTAAAATTTATTTCAAATGATTATGGTATTCCTCAGAACAAGCTATCCAATGAATATAATTTTAATATGTTTTGGTTTGTTATGTATTTATTTTTTTTAAGTTTTATTAAACATAGGTTTTCATCAAAAATGAATTTCTTTGTTGCCTTCACATGTGGAAAAATAGAGATATTATCAAAAAATTAAGAAAATATATGAGTTCACAGATATTGAAGTCCTTGATCAACAAAAATAAGGTAGAATTTTGACATATACAAAAAAGTTCGTTATATGAATTACGTATTTATTAATGCGAATTGTAATTCATTTGACTTTGAAACTTGATTAAGGAAAAATATTCAATAAAAAACTATCTAACCAGGTGCGGGAAGCACTAGATATCAGAGTTTACCAAATCTAGAATTTGAAAAATTATAATTTTATCCTTCGCGGAAAAAAGTTATCACGTTATCACGATTATTGCGTCACTTTTTTAAAAATGTTGTTTTTACGAAGAAAATCAATTTTAGGTGGGGAGATGGAAAAGAAGTGCAATTTGATTCCAAAAATTTTGAAAAAAATATTTTAGAATCTACAGACAAAATTTGATGAGACTCTAGTTTGCACCATCTTCAAATTCCTCATAGTTTAGCCGCTATAGGTGCCCGAATGTGAAGATTTAGTTAAAAATAATAATTTCAGTGTCCAGTTTGGCCAAAAATTGTAAACCACTATTATGGGATCACCACTTAACTTCACTCAAATCAAGGACCATGGATGACCAACATACCTTGGGGTCATCTATGTTGATGTAAAATTTATCAACACATTAATTCAAATCACGAGACATTTTCTGTAAAGAGTTATACTCTTCATATTGTCGCTCTATTTCAATCTCTTGGAAATATGTTGAGGCATATGTGCCACAAAAATCATACCTATGACACACACCTATCATGTTCAACTCAAAAAAATAGCCCTCCCACGACTTGAAGTACATTGCTCATGAGGAAGACTATAAGTTGCACGCCCATAAAAAAGGTTCTCATATACATCCATGTGATTAACACAATCATATTCTTCAAGTGGAAACTCATCATAAAAAATATCATCAACTCTACCAACATTTTTCTTTGCATTTTTTGTTACAAGTATGAAGGTGTTGCCATTGATGTCAATAGGCTGGTTTTGTCATTGATTTCAACTATGTGTTGAGGAATATTGTTGCATGGTGAAGATGTCAAGGATATTGAGAAAATTGTACAAAAGAGGGAAATGGTTTATTGTAGGTTATGCATGCATAGTTGAGATATTGAGGAAGTGTTGTGAGTACATGGAGCTATATTTATGTTGTAGTGTCTATAGATGTGTTGGAATGGTGTAATGCATTGAGATGGTGTCTCTGGTACTTGGCTTCCAAGTGCTTTTGAGAAAATTTGATAAACAGAGAAAACAATATTGTGCAAGTGTTTAGAATGTGCTCTAGGATGTGCTCCACATTTCTTCTATGTTGATTTTGTGCATGTACAAATTTGATATGTTGTTCTAGGTTGTCATTAATTTCTATATCCAAAATTTGGGTTTCCGAATCGTTGTGCAGAGTGAGATGTATTCACCAGTGTGTGAACTAGGTTTTTAGTGGTGTTTTATGTGGTTTGGGAGAAATGTATTTGCTCCACATTTCTCTGAAGTTTTGTTTTAGGTCATGCGAATCTAGGAAGTTGCTCATGTTGATTGTATCTTTCACTATTCAATGTTTCTTATGATTTTGTGTAGTATAGTGTGTGTTTCATGCGTCAATGTGCATATGAGGTTAACTAGCTGTTATGGGTTGAATTATTTCTATGATGTGAGTTTGGATAAATTCTTTGTTGGATCTCATGTGGTTCGTGGATTGTTCTAGATTGTGTAAAAGATATTTGTATGGACCACGTTACATCTTGATCAAATGGGAAGGATGTACTTAATAGTTTATGGTGTTTAGCATAGGTAACAACTGACTTGGTGTTAACACTACATGTGAATCCTTTCAAAGTTTTTGAAAGAATTTTGAGGTGTGTTAGGACATATTTGGGTCCTATATAAGGATTTATTTGGTCACCTTCATTCCTATCCATTGCAGTAATGTTTAGGTGCTGACCTAATTTGAAATCTTAAATGTAAAGAATGTGTTTCTGACCTTAGAGAAGGTTTTCAAGGTTGAGGATGATATAAATAAGAGTCGTGTTGTTGGAGGATCTCAAGATAGATGTAAGTAATGTATGTGATGCGAACTATAGAAGTATAGATGGGAATTTGAGTAGAGTAGTGTGAACTTTAAGTGTTGGACTTCTAAAGGCAGTGAGTTGGAGGTGTCCTCAATCTTTTAGACAAGGCTATGAAAGTGTTGGAGAAATTATGGTGGATTCCCTATTGCATTGAGAAATTTTTCTCTATGTAACATTTGTCTTCTATCTTCTTTTCTTTTTGTGGCAGTGAGCCCTAGTTGTGAGCCCTATTGGATAGTGTGTCCTATTTTGGTAGTGAGCCCTTGTACCGGTGTTGCAATTACTTATATTGTGATCTAATCCTCACCATGGTTTTTACCTCATTAGATTTTCCACATAAATTTTGTGTTCTCTTGTGTATAGTGTTGTTTCAATTTATGTTATTTTCATTTCATGATTAATCACTTTAACAAAAGAAGGGTTTAATGAATGCTTGTGGATTTGATTACTATTGAGGTTTTTTGATGTTTTAATTTGATACAACTAATTCATGGTCCCCCCTCTCAGTTTTCTTGTTCATTCAACATTTGGTATCAGATCAAGGTTCCTTGAAGAAGAGCTTAACTACTTGAGGTAGATATGAGATGGTGAACAAGTTAGATTTCCCTAGATTTGATGGCACAAGCTATGCATTTTGGAAGACAAAGATAGATAGATATTTGGCATCCCATGGATATGAGATTGAAAAGGAAATAAAGAATCAATATATTGCACATGTAAATGGTCCAAGCACAAGTGATGAGATCAAGGCACATGAGGTAAATGTTAAGGAAAAATTTATTATTGTGGATTGTCTTTCAAATTTTGAATTGGTAAAAGTTATGAATCTTAAGGCTACTAAAGAAGTTTGGGATAAGCTTGAAATAAATTATGAAGGATATGATAAGGTTAAACAAGAAAAGTTGCAAAATTTGAAGGTACA
>VDFB02000002.1:16987616-17121499 GCA_007258455.2 Sequoia sempervirens | reverse complement strand
TTGGCTCATGGTGTCAATTATTCTTTTCAACTGTTCATTTTGTTCTGCAAAATTGTTTTGAAGACTCTTCAAATCTGTATTTGGGGGTGTTTAGTTTATTCCTGTGTCTGTAGCAAACAATAGACCAATTCTATTAAGTCGATATTCATTCCTCTCTTTGCTCAAATTTCATTCTGTAAAGTTCAATGGTACAGGATGTATTAAATTTACAATTGAATTTAGATTGAAAGTTCCATTATGCTTTATTTTATCAGCCATCCTTATTCCCTGCATATTTCTTTAAATTCATTCACCATTGTCTCTTACTTTGCCCTCTTATTTGTTGGTTCGCTGCTTATAGTAATGTTTCAACTTAATAGTGGTCATAATTTATTCCTTCTAAACAGTCCTATAAGTCTCTTCTTGGCCGAACTTGTGTGTACCCCCCCAATGCCTTCTCATTTAATAAATTGAATTCTTTGGAAAAATAGAGATAAATCTAACTTTAGTCTTAACTATACATTCACAATTCTTCATGCATTATGTCTTGGTGAGTTGGTTGTTTTGAGTCTCTGTAGATTAGCCACATTCACCTTCAATTTAGTTTAGATGTTAATTATCTTGTAATGCATTGTGGTTGCGTAAGATTAGGTTCATTTGGTTTCAGTTTAGTTAGATCTTATAATGCATTGTGTTGCATGGTGATAGGCGTTTTAAATACCTTGTCAATCGACACCTGCATGCACCTTGTAAGAAACGATATAAACCACTGGAAAATCATCTTCTTTAGTTGGCAAATCGCCTTCTTAACTGGAAGTCATCTTCTTTAACTGGCAGTGGATACATATAATTTGTTGATAGTGATCTCAAATGGCATTTGGTTTATTCAAACTGCCCTTATCATACGCCTTTATTCATTGTTTTAGTTTTGCATAAAATTCATTTGGTAAACGTGTAGTATGTGTTTAGATTTGTTCGATGGGTTATAAGCTATTGTTAGCATTCGAATGTTGAAGTATAGATAGATATATGTGTAGATATATTTAAATATAAATATATATATAGAATTAATATATATATATACCTATATATTCATCTAAACAACATTATTGCCTCTTTGTATCTAATTTGCTATTGAAAAATGCATTAGGAATATACTTGTATAAAATATGTATATGTATATGTTTACAATTGTATATGTATATACATATATGAAATATGTGTTAGAAAAGAAAATAATATTCTACCTTCTAATTAAAAAATTATCAATAATGAAATATTGAAATGTTGAGTTAAAAAAGGGATAAATTATAGTCGAAACAAGCATCCAGCATAAATCTAAAATTAGGGGAATGGATAGATCAAATAAATTGGGTGGATTAGTTAAACTTTTAAATGATGTATTCCTCCTGTAGCTTTATATCGATTGCTGAGTGCCTTTGTAATATGAATTAGTTGAATAGTAAATTATCTTGTAATCAGATATAGAGTACAATATTTGTGGGGAAATAATGTCTCTTTTAATGTAATGCCATTTGTTTATTAGTTTGGAATATTGTGCTTAACTAAAATATTCCTCCTATATGTAATATCCTCTACAAAATATTTAATAATAATTTCATATCTGAAAATTAAATTTTCAAGTATTATGCCAATTTCATTGAAAACACCAAAACTAGTAAACTAGTCTTGCACAAAATGAACAACAAATATATTAGATCATCAAAGAACACCACAAAGTTGATTTTCTGGTATAAAGAAGCTAATACATAGGTGTGAAATTAAAATTTACAAAATCAAGCCAAACTATGGCTTCACACTCCAAAAACCACACAAATCCACTTAACGGAGGAAAAACAAGACTACCCAAATCACTCCAACTTCACCAACTGAAATAGATTGCACTAACCCAAATGAAAAATTTGAATATTAGAGCTATTACAAACATGAGAATAGTAGAATACTACTGTAGCAACTTACAAAACCAAATAAATGCACAACTATGCTGAAAAGCACTCAAAACCACACCTAAAGAACACCTAAAGCCACACATGCAAAACTCCTGAGACCAAGCTAGCAATACCCAGCTTATCCAATATGATTTAAGCCTTTGAAATAGAAGAAACACAATTCTTGCAATGACATGCATCAATGAAATTTCCAAAAAGCTCCGCAAAAAACAAATTGGACAATCCTACACACTAAAATTGAACAAACTCTAAAAACTATTGAAACAACTGAATTCTTTGAGATCCAATACAACCTCTAAATGAGATTGTTCCTAGAAACCCTTGGAACTAATACCCTTGAGCCTCAAATATCCATGGTTTATCAATCCTGAAGATTGGTCTTCATAGGTTTACCAGCCTTTGAAGAAACAAGCCGAAGCTTTCTCAAATATGCAAACAAGAATAATAAAACTTGGAGCTAAAACCAATAATAGATGAAACCAATTTTGAAACTCAAATTAGGCACAAAACTACCACTACCAAGGGAAAGAAACTTTCCTTTTTCCAGGTGTCTCCTTAAGAAATTTCAACCATGATGCTTCAAGTTCTTGATTCCCAAAATATCCAATCATTTCAACCTGCAAGACAAATGATAATCTTGTATCTGTTTGATATTGCTTCTTCCTCCAAAACAACCTAAATATTTCTTGAAAAGTATACTTGTTCTCTATAATATTGAAAAGATGAATTTAAATTTGGAAAATATTACTCCATATTACCTGGGGTTTAATAGCATTACTTGCATCTTTTCCACACAATAACCTCCTCTTTCAACTCCTTTTCAGAATTGAGTATATGCACTATCACCAAGAAAGCTAACCCAAAATCTCTTGCAGTATTTCTCAAAGATATAAATATGGTTTTTGAATCTTATAGGACAATTACAATAGTAAATATATCCTTCATAACATTAAATAAAAATCTTGGAAGAATTTACCTCATTTACCTTGGAGTTGAGGAGATCCTCCCTATCGAAAGCAACACAAACTATTCCTAACTTGGCCACAGTTTGAAGGATTCTTGATGCATATTTAGGATCAGATTTGGAGTAGTAATGGAACATATAAGGGACAACAAATGATAGCATTAAACAACATCTCATGCTCCACTAAAATCTGAAAATTGATTTTGCAGAACAAAGGCCCTTTTGATGGAAGACTATGCACTTCTTGAATCCTTCCACTAGCACAATTTGATCTCCACATAAAATTTTCAACATGAAGAAAGTGTAGAGAAGGGGGATTTACTACTCACGAGTTCTCTTCATTCAGAGAGCCTCATGGGGAAAAATTCCCTAAACTACCTCAAGGAAAAGCTAGAAAGTTCTAGAATCAGAAAGAGCAGGTCATGAAGATTTCCTGGACAAACTGACAAGCTCTCGGCCAAAGGACGTAAGCATGGGATACAAATGACAGCATGGCGTGCTAGCGTCCGAGAGGAATGCTGGCATCTCGTATGTACCAGAAGGTGAGTTTATCACATAAAATAGCTGAGTGACTACTAACAATAAGATTGCTAAGAACTTACAAAATGCGATAAGTAACAAAATGTAATGGAACTAAACTAAAGTGAAATATAAATGATAAAGTAAGAGAATAAGAGAGAAACTTCTCACAACAATCCAAGTAATGAAGCCTCTAGTACATGAATGTATTCAATACCTGAATGCATAAGATATGGGGAGATTGTTGGGGCTGTATAGGGTTTTTCCTCAGTCAAACCCCCGTTTTGTTGCTCCCACCTCCACGGATAGCCAAATAGATAGAGTGAGAGAAGTAAGCAGATGCGATGAGTGATAAAAGAAAACCAAGTAAGTAGATGCAATGAGTGATAAAAGCAAACCCCGCTCGAGGAGGAGAACCTGTATCCCAAAATGTAGGTGATAAAAGCAATCCCCACTCAAGGAGGAGAGCTCATATCACAAAGTAAGGATGCAATAGATAGGGGATATAGAATCCCAGGATTCTTACAAGCACAAGACAAGGGAAAAGTTGTTGCAAGGCTTAAGGAAGCTAAAGAGGGAGACAAGGATTGCTGCAAGAGCCAAGAGTGTTGCAAAGGGTGTTGTAAGGATGTGAGAGCTTGAAGCCAATGTAGCAAGCTATATGAAGTTGTGTAAGCAAAATAACAAGAGAGAAAATGCCAGGGCCAAAGCTAGAAAGAAGCTAAAGTGAAGCTAGAAGCACATGGAAGAAGCAATAGAATTGAAAAGATAGCATTTAAGAAGAGAAAGGAAGCAAAAAGAAGCTTCCTGAGCGGTTACAAGGCATCTCGAGCCGTTACCACCAACAAAAATCACTAGCAAGTGGAAAACATGCATGGAAATGTTCATTCGAATGTTGAAATGTCATAGGACACTAGCACAACGTGCAAACGTCCACACAGTGCGCTAGTGTCCAAACACATCACGCTACGAAACAACGAGAATGGGAAAAGCATAAGGTTTGACACAAAGTTGATGCATGAGGGTAGCTATTGCAAAGGGGTGTTGGGAATCTTGAGAAGGAGAAAGGTTGATGCAAGGGCTAAAATGAGCCTTCAAAAATGCTAGGGGAGTGGACACTAAAGCAAATGCAAGAATGTATGTGAAATTGCAAGGGGTGCAATTTTATGACTTTAGATTTTGCCCCCACTTTAGCAGGCATATGAATTTGCACTAATATGCATGCTAAAGGAAATCTACTAAACATAAATAACATCATTATTCCAAAAGGATACTATAGAGGAAGCAGATAACTCTTTGAATCAAAGAAGCATGCCCCCAAGTTGAAGACCTGCAAAAAAACACATTAGACAAGAAAAACCTGCACTAAACGGCGATGTTAGAACATAAAAAACTAAAGGATTTGAGTCAGCAAAGTAAAAGAGACCTCAATGTAGAAGGTTGTCTCAGTACTATGCATCATCCCCAAATTAAAAATAGTAACACATAGAAGAATTATAAAAAGAAGATAAGAATGTAAGGATCAGTTTCTTCAAGAGAAGAATGCACCCAAAAGATAGGGAAGCAACCAATGTCGAAGAGAGAAGGAGCATATACTCAAGATGAAGAAGATGTAGATCTTCAATCCGGTATATACAATTGGGAAAAGAAGGGAGAAGAGAAAGGCTCAATGAGAGAGCAAGAAGGGGAAATGAAAATTCCAAGAGAGATGGCTCCACAAGTACTCTCTCCTAAGGAGGTTCGAACAAAAAGTACTTTGTAGCTCCACAAAACTATGAAGTTGTACAAAGTACATCGAAGGCCCTTGTAACAATAATAGAAAAATCCTGCAGGATGAAAGCATCTCATAGGCCCACAAACCTGGAAGGAGGCAACCCCCAAGATCTCTCACATAAAGGAAGCCCCATGAAGCAAGTGCCTTATAGGCCCGCAGACTTGCAAGGATGTGTCCCCCAATATCTCTCACATGAGGGAAACCCAGTAAAGTAAGCACCTTACAGGCCTGCAGACCTATAAGGAGGTATCCCCCAATATCTCTCACATGAGGGAAACCCAGTAAAGTAAGCACCTTACAGGACCATAGATTTGTAAGGAGGAATCCCCCAAGATCTCTCACATGAGGGAAACCCAATAAAGTAAGCACCTTACAAGCACATAGACCTACAAGGAGGCATCCCCCAAGATCTCTCACATGAAGGAAACCCACTGAAAGGGGACTTCACAGAGTCATACTGGAAATCAGCTTCACGAGCACACTTGCAAAGCAACATGCTAATCCATAGACTAAACATGTTAGGAAATCTTGATGCAAAGGAGCTCTATAGGTTCTCAGTCCTGCAAAGCAAGACTAATCAAAGAATCTTGTGGCTACTGCAAGTTGTGTTGCAAGAAAGCCACATAAAAGAAGGGTCTAGTCAGGTTTTCCCCAAGCTAGACGTAAAGATATGAAGTAGGTCTAGTTGGGTTGCCCCAAGCTAGACGCTATATAATTCATTTGAGAAAAAAAATTTCAAAGGGGTCCCTTGAGAACCCTTCAAAAGAAAAAGGGGTCCACTAGAGGGATGCTTCATTTGAAAGATAGAGAGAAGAGAGGGGTTCCTTAAGAAGGACACACATCTCCATAAAAAGTTAACTGCCCCCAACACACAGGAGAGGAGAACCATACAAGATACTTAGAATATATAGGATAGAGGCAGACCTCGATATCACTTGTCATTTGGAAAAGAGGCAGGTGTATCAACAAATAAATGAGAGATGGCACCTAAATTATGAAGTTGTTGTATTTTATCCTTCAAGGCCTTACATTCACTAGTGGAATGGCCAGACACTTGATGGTATGCACATAAAGAATGTTTTTCTTTATCATTCCTATGAGATTTCTTACGTGTAGGAGAAGGAAGAGTAATCAAGTGAGTTGGCTCCAATAGTGCAGATTGTGGCTCCAACAGTGTAGATTGTGGCTCTGAATAATACATTTTGTTTTCAGAGTTGAGTTTGGTGTAATGAATCAAGCCCATGAGGCTGTAGCATGTAAGTTTTTAATCTATAATTTTATTTTTTGGAAAATAATTGAAAGTGAGTTATTTTTCTATCTCGCATCTTCTATGTTGGTATCTATTGTGGTGATTTGTGTGGGTTTTGGGTGGTGTGGCCCTCATCACAAATTGAAACCCTAAATAACTATTTTGAAACCTTAATAAGATATATATGTACATACATACATATGTATATGTATATGTATATATGTATGTGTGTATGAATGTACATATATTTGTATGTATGCATGTATATGTCTATACATAAGTATGTGTGTACATTATTTTGTCATTCTCTTATTTTATTCTTTTCAAATATTGAAAGTAGAGGATAATGATATACAAGATTTATTTACATTAAGAGATAAAATAGAAGATAAATGGTATTACATTCCAGTTCAAGATTTAGAAAAATCTATGGAAGATGATAGTACCATTGATTCATTATTGATTACTAGGACCAAATTCCAAATGTCCAAGACAATTTCATAAAAGACTATCTTAAATAGTCTCCAATTGGCTACAAGTGGGATTGGGTAGAAATATATGGTGTTCCAATCCTAGTTGATCACATGAAATAGATTGTGGTACATTAAAAAGAAGAAATATGTTTCTAAACCAAAAAGATGACAAGATAATTTGTGCTAGATCCAAGAGAGGACTATATACTGTCAAGATGGGTTATAAAATCTAAATGGCCTTGGAACAAGCCATAATAGCTAATAAAAAATTGTTAGAATAAATGGAGTTTACCAAAGTTAAGTACCTTCGCTTGAATTATTGTTCATAAGTGAATTCTAGCTAGTGATCCTCTAAAATAAATAGGCATCATTGGTCCATCAAGATGTGTAATGTACAAAAAGGATGAAGAATCAATCAGCCACCGCCTAATCAACTATTCATTTTCCAATTGTTGTTTGGAATGGGTATGAATTTATCTCAATTGGAATGGACCTCTTCACAATGCCATTTACCATCTCTTTATGGGTTGGCCAAGGCTTCAATAATCAACTTGGGAAGGATTATGGATCTGTAGCCCATCCTTACTAATATGGGAGATATGGAAAGAAAGAAACAATAAAATCTTCAATAAAAAAGAAAATTCAATAAAAACAATGATTAAAGAAATTGAAAAAGGAATATGCAAAGTGGTAAGGACAAAATTATTTTCTTCTTCTCCATAACCCTTCAAATCTTGGGATGAAGAAATAATGAAAATATGGAGCTCCCTCAATATCCCTCAAAATTTTGGAACGAGTATCCCAAAAGAAAAATCTAAAATCAAATGGTTCCCCCACCATGTGGATGATTAAAAATAGATTTTGAAGGGGATTCCAGGGGTGACCTAGGTAATTCAAGAGTAGGGAAGGTAATAAAGAATGACAAAGGTGATTTAATTTGGGCAATATCCAAAAAGATTACAAAAATTACAAACAATTAAGTTGAGTTTAAGGCTCTTTTGATTGGACTACAACTATGCAAAAAAGAGAACCTAAGAAATATTGACATCGAAGAAGACTCTCAAATATGCATCAATTTCATATACAATCAAAAGGTGCCAAACTAGAAATTAACAAATATAGTAGAATCAATATTTCCCAAATTTAGAAAACATGGGAAACATATCCATTTTTCATTTCTATTGGGAGGCTAATATAATGTAGTGTCAGAAAATGTAGCTTTTTACATTTTCACACTATGTTTGGGTCCCTTAATAAATTGGACCTAATTAAGCCTCTAATCGGCCCTATTTTGCATCTACAATCCTAATTAATTGTAATTTCCGAAAGGGGAATCATGATTTAATTAATGCAATTATTATTCTTATCATCCTAAAATGAATAGGTCTTGGCAATTTAGGTAAAGAATCAGTCACCCTAGGGTGAATGGGTCCTCTTTAGTTGCTAATTTCAAATTTTTAATATGTTTCTTGCAGCCTTTTTGTTCAAATTCAAATATTAGCTTGTAATGTTTAATTTTCAGGAAATTAGAAAATTGTATATAAAAGCAAGGTCTTTTATCAATTCAAAACTAGAGAAGCAACCTAGATTTTCAAGAGATCAAATTCAAGAGCTAAAATTATTGTCAAAGGTTTTGAAGAGCATATTTCTCAAGAATTTGTTGTAGCATTCAAGATCTCAAACATCATGTCAAAGTTATCAAGAATCATTGCATGTTTTTGGAGCTAGCATTGTGATGTAGGTTTCAAGTTTCAAATAAAGATTCAAGCATCAAGATCACATCATCAATCAAGCCAATTCATGCAAGATCAAGACCTTGGAGAGATATATTAAGTTTTAGTCCTTAAAAGTTTTCAAATCAAGGGTTTGATCTTAGGTTGAAGAAGAATTGAAGATCTATCAAAATTACAAAATTGCAAAAGTTGTCAAAGTTGCAAAAGTTGTCAAAGTTGCAAAAGTTATCAACATTGTCATCAAGCCATGGAAACTCATTTTCATAATTTATTTCTAAATTTTTCACTATGAAACTTGGAGGAAATAGTGATGCAAGAGAATCCAGTGGCGTAGGGAAATCTTGCATCACTCAAAAAAATTGTTTTCTTTATTTTCTTTAGTTGTTTTGAGTCCCGTGATGGCACTTATGGGGTATAAGACTGTCAGGCATCAAAAATAGAAAAAAAATGGGCACTTACTATTTTTAGTAAGTTGGCCAAAATTGTCTCATATGGACATGAAAATGAACCCCAAGGAGCAGAGCTGAAAAACATTACCGGTCGCGAAAGAATCACCTCAATACCCTGCACAGTTTGGGAGAAATTAGAGTTTCCATCCCGAGAAATTTCTCCAATGTAGCTTCAAATTTAGATATAAAAATTTGGAGGCCCCAAGACAACTCAAAAAGTGGCTGAAACAACCTACAGTGGATTTGTGTGTTGTAGAGCTTTCCAATGATATGCAATAATAGAAAATCAAACACCTAGATCAAAATTTATGGCCCCGCGAAGTTGGTCCTCTAAAAAGTGAATTTTATAAAAATTTCTTCCCATGCGAGAAAAACGGCGGGACTTTTGGCACCAAAACAAAAGGGGAAATTTGAACTTTCTAGAACATTCTAGGGTGGTTATTGGGGAAAATAAAAAGGGTTAAATGGGGATTGTAGAAGGTGGCTCTGATAGTGCAGATTGTGGCTCTGAATAGTAGATTTTCTTTTCTGAGTTGATTTTGTTGTAATGAATCAATCCCATGAGGCTGTAGTATGTAAAATTTGAATATGTAATTTCATTATCTAAAAATGATTGAAAGTGGGTTTTTTTTTCTATCTCGCATCTTCTGTGTTGGTGTTTGTTGTGATTTTTGTGGGTTTTGGGTTGTGTGGCCCTCATCAATTAGGAGTGCAGAACAAGGACTATAGGACTGTGAAAGAAAATTTTCAACCCCTATAGTAGGACCCGTTCACCCTAGGGAAAATCTATCCTAGGAGGACATTCAACATAGGCTTTTTATCACAAGTGCATAAAATCAAGCCCTTCTCAAATCTGCACTTTCTTTCTAGATTAGGTCAGATTAAGGTTTAATTTAGTGTTTTCATATGTTACATTGCATCATTGCATTCATTTAGTATTTTTCATTCATCTCACAAAAGTGCATTTCAAGTTGATTTACCCCATCCTAAGTCATAAGGAAAATAGTAAGATCTCCACCAAGGTTGACTCACCTAAGGGTTGAAAGTCAATCTTGTCCTAGGGGATTTCTATTTCCTAATGAAACTAGGAAGGAAAGTGTAGGTGCATACCCCCATTCAAAATCCATCACCCAAAATCTTCCCCCATTTCATTTTGGTGAACCACCAAAAAATTTGCAAAAATCTAGAAAACTCTACTACAAAAACAATAGTTTCTAACTTGGAACAAAAGGCACAAATAACAACTCAGAATTTGCATTTTTCATTTTTAGAAACCCTGTACAAGGACCCATTCACCCTTGTGAGAATGATTCCTTGAGGGCCTATTAAAACCATCTTTTCTGGGCATTTTTGTGGTCCTCTACACTTCCCAGATCCGTTGGTAAACTACTGTTTCAGTCTGACAATCTTCAAGAATTTATATTTTATGCATTAGGTATAATAATTCATTTAGTTTAGACATTTCAAATTAGAAAAAAATGTTGCATTTCAAATATATGGAACAATTATTACATTATGTTTTCATTACAAAAGTATCTTGTTATTATACTTCATGTTCTATTTTCATATTTTGTTGAATACTCTAAGAAATCGTTGTTACAAGCATATGAATATGAAGTCCTTTCCCCTATGTTCTTGTTTTTCATTGATCCCTCTCTTGTTTCTAAAACTAACTTAGTGAAAGAGAATATAATATTGGATAATCATGACAATTAAGTTTGTTCTTCTCCCAATATCTCTCATATTTGTGAAGAAGATATTTTGGTGTTAGAGGAACCCATCATTGAGAGCCATGAGAATCCTATTTGTTTCTCTTCTCTTACTTGGGGAGAAATTATTGAACAAGAGGATGCAATCATTGATAAGAAAGAAAATCCAACCATTGATATCTCCTCTACTTGTCATGAAGTTATTTTAGAAGATCCAACCATTGAATGTCATGAAAATCTAGTTTTCTCATCTCCTAAAATCTCTCCTACTAGGGAGGATATCATAATGCGAGAGGGTGATTTCATTGATAAATGTCAAAAAATAGTAACATAGCTTCCTTAGATGAACATGATGAGGTGACATTAGACTTCCCCTCGCTAAAATATCATCAAAATAAGGGTAAGTCTGTTGAGGTTCTAAACATTAGATCTCCCTTGATTATTAGACCTCCTAAGAGTCCTCTAATCATTGGACCTCCTAAGATTCCTTTAGTTATTGGACCTCCCAAGTCATCCCCTAAGCCACTTCTTATCATAGGACCACCACTACACCAACCACAACCTCTAGGAGCTATCTTAAACTTCATAAGGAAACTCACTAGTAGCAATGTTTTGTAGCAATTGAGTTATAATACAGTTGATCATACATATAACAAAAGGAAAAATAGGCAACCACAAACCATACCTACTTCATTACCACTTCCTCAACCTATATTTCCTAGTGCTCCTCATTTTCCTTTGCATAGTGGAAAGGAGTATGATCTTGTAGAACAGCTTCACAACACTCCTGCTAAGATATCCTTGTGGTATTTGATTCAAGCATCACCTAATTATCATTAAATGCTTCAAAATTCCTTACATAAAGTTTGTATTCCTCCTAGTGTGCAACTAATGTAGAATCCCTAATTCAAGGTATGAACTTGGTCAAATTAGACATTATCTTTCGTCAAGATGAGTTACCTCCATTAGAAACACAAAAAAAAAATGATGCTTTGATGATGTTGGCTAGTATTAACAAGTGTGGCATTAAGTGTACTCCCATTGATAATGGTTCAACTAGTGTAAACCTTTTGGATAAAATTGGAGTGGAAAAGACTAAAATTCAACCAGATTCTTTATTATCCATAGTTTTGGCAATGTGGGAAAACAACCAGTTGGTGTAATAATATTACTTGTTAAAGTTGGTAGGTTACGTTACAAACTCCTATCCATGTCATGCCCAATGATCTTTCATATAATATTCTCTTAGGTAGACCATGGGTTCATGCAATGAATGTGGTACCTTCCACATTACATCGTCTAGTGAATTACACTTATAACAACAAGGTTTATATGATAAAAGTCGATCCTGAGCTTGAGAGTTGTTTAAAAATTGAAAAAAGAACGAAAAATCCTCTTACAACATTGACACTAACTACAAAAGTAGAACCCATGCAAGAGGAAGAAAAAGAGAATAATATTGAAGAAGTCACAAAGTTATTGGATGATGATTGGGGTTCATTTGATTTCACACCTATATTCATGGGAGAATATAATATTGCACACAAATCGAGAAAAGAGAAAGAAGTTGACATAATATCAACATAAGATGAGTCATCAAAATCATGTGAGTTCACAACTTTTAGCAGAGAAGAGGAAAATAATAATTACACATCCGTATATGATGAGTGTGATCATGAGAAACCACCAAATCCAAAAGAGATTGAAAAGCTTTATGGAAGAGGTTATGAACTTTTGAAACAACATGGCTATAATGGAAAAGAATGTGGTGCTAGAGAACAAGGTATATGTGTCCCTATAGAGCCTAACACACAAGAAACAACTAGTGTTCTTGGTTATTGTCCTTTGAAAGAAACTAAAGCATCAAAGAAACCTTCACTTAATATCAATTTCATCACACAAAACACTCATAGGACATCTTCAAACACATCTTAGTAATGATTGGGGTTCATTAGATGTTACACCCTCCTTTATGGGAGAGTACAAAATCTCATAATCTAAAGAGTCTTATATATGTATCATACCTTGTACTAAGTAAGAAATATCTTTGTCACAAAAGAAAACCACATCTTCTACCATTGATCAAGAGAGTACCTTGTTGAAGCTTCTCCAAGCTTGCTTGATATCTCTCCCTCCAAGAACATGAAATAATTTTTACAGCAAAAATTCATTTTATGCATATCATAGAGTTCATGGTCACTCTACTAATGAATGTAAGGATTTGAGTGATAAAATTCAATATCTTAAGGATTGTGGTGCTCTTCTTTGTATTGATGCACCTATTTCCTCTAATTGATAATGATTTTTATCCTATCATGTTTCTCATCACTATGTGGCATTGGTAGCTTTATGTGTCTTGCTCCTAGCCATTTATAGTGGTACAATAATAGGTGCAACCATATTTCTCTTGGAAAAAACATGATAGTTCTTGGTAGTTTTCTTTGTCTCTATGATTAGGAGGCAAGGATAACTAGTTTTTGGAGGTGTGCATTCTTTCTGAGGATCCTCTCTTTCTATCTTTCTACTCAAAATACCAACATAACAGGTATGCTGGCATTTTAAGTGGGGGCATACACAACCCCCCTCATTTTTTGCTTCAAAGTATGTTCTTCTTACTTCATGTGATGTGTCTTCTTGGTGATGTCATTGAGTTTGATGTCCTTCAAGAGCATGGCCTTTCTTGGCATATGACATTCCTCTTGTGGTAATGCTATGGATTGCATTCCCTAAGTTTTGAATCTTTTATCCTCAACTAGTCCTCTCTTGGAGACATTAAGCATGATGTTTCTTAAGGTGAGACCTTTCATGAACTAAGAAAATGTCTTTAAATATCTTATCTCATTGCATGTACAACCTTTTTCAAGGCCACCAAGCATAACACAACTTGCTTTCTAGTGGAGCCTTTCTCATGAGTTCCTAGCATAACACAACTTGCTAGCCTTGTGACCTAGCATGAATTTCCCATCAGCCACCTTATTTTGGGTGCATACCAACCTAGTGTGTGTTTCTCACTTTCTTGGGGGCTCACCTAGTGGACTCCGAGTTTCACTAGCCCTTATGAGCATATTTTTCATGGCCACTGAGCATAACACAATTTCCTTTCCTATGGATCCATGTGTTTCATAAGTAATTTTACATCCTTATGAGTGTATTTGATGGACGTGGCATAATGCAACTTTCTAGTCCATCTTTCTTCCATATTTTCATTAATTTTGACATTATATGTTTGTGTATCTTGTCTTGTTGCTTCATATCATACATTCATCTATTTCCCTTTGTGCTTATGTTGATTTTTCATGGGATCTTGGATCCTAGGGGCTTGGCCACCTCCTTGATATTTTTCATCCTATCCCATCACATTTGTACACTTGGACCCCTCTTGATGCTTATTTGTCTACTTTAGTGTGAGTCTAAGTGCAAGTTCATACTTTCACTAAAGTGGGGGCTAAATGTAGTGTAGAAAAATGTACACCTTTATATTTTCACACTATGTTTGGGTACCTTAATTTAATAGGACTTAATTAATCCTATAATTGACTCAATTATACATTTATAATCCTAATTAATTGTATTCTTTGAAGGGAGAACCCACAATTAATTAATTCTTATACTTAACATCTTGGAAAGTGTATGTTCTAGGCTTAGGGCCTAGGACCCATTCACCCAAGGGTGAATGGGTCCCCCTTAATTTTTAGAACCCAATTTTTAATATGTTTTTGGTAGCATTTTTATGATCCCAAATTCAAATTTTAAATTTTGGCTTGTAATGTTTAATTTTTGGGAAATTAGAAAATCATCTATAAATAAATAGTTATTTTATCAATTCAATATTAGAGGAAGAAAGAGAAGACGACTTTCACATGAGCAAATATTATTTCCAAGAGAATTGAAGATGGATGTATCAATCATCTATAGTAGAAACCAAGATCAAGATCATCACATCAAAATTATTTGAATTCATGCATATTTTTGGAGCTAACGTTCTGATGTAGGTTTCAAGCATTCAGGTCAAGATTCAAGCATCAAGATCACATCATCAATCAAGCCATTTCATGCAAGATCAAGACCTTGGAGAGATGTATTAAGTTCTAGTCCTTCAAGGTTTTCATTCAATGGTTTGGTGAGTTGAAACATAGTAAGTGTTCATTCATCATTCCTTTCATATTTCATTGTTTCATTTCAAGGTTTAATTACCAAAACGGGTTTTGACCAAGGTAAACCCCCATTCACCAAAAATAACATTTTTTCCCTTTTAAACAATGTAAGCATCTTAAACATATTATGCAAGACCTCATTGATTCTAATCACATCTAGATTGGTAGTGTTAATGATCAAGGAAACAAGTTTGTGGCCCCACCCAACCAGAATTTGCAAATCTTTACTAATCCCATGCCAAATTATAACATCTCTTTTGTGAAAGCTATTGATGCCAAGAATTATGTAATGAATGTTGACAAACTTTAAGAAACAAATAATAATAATATAAATTAAAATGAAGTAGACTTATAATGTATGGTTGGCTTCATTGATGTTCAACCTAGTAAGGGCCAAACCAAAATGCCCCTTAACATTTCTTTCTCACAAAATGACATCATTAGATGTGCACCTAATGGTCCTCTTTACATTGCTAGAAGAATCAATTGCAATCCTACTAATGGGATATTAATTGATCTTGTGTGTGTAGAGAATTTGATCATTGAGGAATTCTTATTTTTGCATGAACCCTATCAAGACTCTTATAAAAAATTAAAAGCATGGATCAAAATACATAATGGTTTTGCTTGCCATACGATCGGTTTGATCACCCTCCCATTAAAATTTGGATTGAAAAAAATGAATCTCATTCTCAATCATCCCATAATTGAACCAATTTTGTATGAAGCTTGGTTACCCATGGCTATGCTCCATGGATGTCATCTTATCGATAGTGCATACATTCTTAAATTTTCCATTTGTCAATGATATATTCAATGTGCACCATTGTGGCTTCAATCCTGTGTCTTATCATGGGAATTTCTCATTGGATTTATTTTGGCCCAAACCTATGGAACCTATTAAGCCTTGTGAAGACTTCTTTTTCAAATCTTATCAAAAGTTTAAGGAAAAGTGCATAAAAAAATTATCCCTTAGCAACATGCCTCAACCCATGATTGAGCCTCCTATCATTTATGAACCTATACTTGAGCTAAAAGTTCTTCCAAGTAACCAAGACCAACCCATGACAAATCCAAAGCCTATCTCCTATAAAAGACCATGAGATAACAATATAAGTCTCGTTGCGCCTCCTAATATTAAACAATTATATAAAGATAAAGAGAAAGTGGTTGAACAACATCCCATGGTTCCTTTTGTTCCACCCTTGTGGGAATAAAATAAACATATGGTTGATAAACCTACTCCTACACAATCACAACTCGAAAATTGTATAAAAAGAAACATAAATGCTAAAGAGTGTAGTCATAGATATCATGCTATCACTCATAGATTAAAAGAAGAGAATAAAATAGAAATTCAAGATCAAACAACAATTGAAACAAAGCATGATGATCCTCCACCTTCACCACAACAAAAAAAACAACAAGAAAATTCAATGGACATTTTCATTATGCCTCATGTTTTAATTAACTTCGATGATGATGATGAGATTGCTAAAATTGATGAGGAAGTACATAATGAGTTGAATTTATTGTTTTCCTCTTCCATGAGCTTAGATGATAACAACCATGATGGTCCTCCTATAAAGAGTGACTTGCCACATTTTGAACCTAGTGATTCTCCTAGTACAACACTTGTTGTTATCCCTTTGGCTAGTTATCCACCTTCTGCATATGATGGATAAGATTGGGATGCAAATGACCTACTATAGGTTGAATCGCATGTGCCATATTCGTCTTCATTCCATGTTCTTTGTGATTTCATGTGCGTAATGTGATCCCTCGTATAGTGCTGCTTAGCATGCTTTATATGTTTGTGAGTCTACTTTGGATGACCATTTTCAATCTGTTGGTGCAATGATATAAAGGAAGCAAATTCATTGTGACATTCTTCTATTTTTATCTACATTCTTCTATATGTCATTACCATTTGTCTTGTATTTTTGTTTTGGGGATGATGCAAGGTGTCAAGACATCCAGGTCTCTTCCATGTTGACCCAAAATATTCTTTGTGTTCTTTCTCTCTATGTGCCATTCTTCCTTTGTGCTCATTTTTTCATGAGTTATTTGGGGAATGATGATGATTCTGAGCTCGATTATATCACTACAACAACAACAAACACTAACCTCAGATCCATGGATCCCTTGTGTTATCTTAGGATTACATATGGGGGCTAACGCTCCTTTCATGATGTAGCTTTACTCATAAATATATGTTTTACATAGGGATTTCCAAATAAAGCTCTCATGTATTGGAATTTATTGTATTCTACTTTAAATTAATTTCTCACATCGTGGTGTTTAGCAATTTCTTTAAAGTTGGGGAATACATGTCCCCACTCATTTTTTTCTTCAAAGTGTGGTCTTCTTCATGTGATGTGTCTTCTCGGTGGTGTCATTGGGTTTTATTTCCTTCAAGATTGCAACCTTTCTAAGCATATGACATTCCTCTTAGTGGTGATGCTACAACTTGCATTCCCTAAGTTGTGAATCTTTTATCCTCGACTAGTCCTCTCTTGGAGAAATTAGGCATGATATTCCCTAAGGTGATACCTTTCATGAACTAAGAAAAACCCCTTTGAATATCATATTGCATGAATTAAAGCACCAAGCATAACACAACTTTTTCCCAGTGGAGCCTTTATGTTTTTTACAGCCACCAAGCATAACACAACTTTTTCCCAGTGGAGCCTTTATGTTTTTTATAGCCACCAAGCATAACACAACTTACTTTCTAGTGGATCCTTTTTCATGAGTTCCTAGCATAACATAGATTTTAGCCTTGTGACCATTTGTGCGGTGCCTTATCAAATTTATCAAGAGGTAAACTTTGGTATGGTTATTACAATGGGATCCTATACCTAGAATGACTTCCCATTAGCCACTTTTTGGGGCTCACCTAGTGGAAAACACATTTCACTAGCCCATGTGAGCGCATTTTGTTTGCATAGTGGACAATGGGTTTCCACTTGTAAATATTTTTGGACAAACAACTAATGCTTGATCCATACCAATTAGACAAATAGTCAAAGCTTGATCCACCCCTCTTTCTGTTCTCATTAATTTTGGTATTTTATGCTTGTGTATCTTGTCTTGCTGCTGCATATTTCACATAGGCATGTGTCTCTTTGTGCCTTAATTTGTTGGGTTGTCGTGAGATTTTAGATAGATTGGAGGATTTAACATGTCCTCCTTGAACTTTTTTGTCTTATCTCCCCAATAGTTGTACAATTAGACCTCTCTTGATGCTTGTTTAACTACTTTAGTGTGAGTTTGAGCATAGGGCTCATCCTCTCACTAAAGTGGGGGCTAAATGTAGTGTCAAAAAAGGTACCCTTTTACATTTTCACACAATGTTTGGGTCCCTTAATAAATTGGACTTAATTAAGCCTCTAATTGGCCTTGTTTGCATCTACAAGCCTAATTAATTGCAATTTTCAAAAGGAGAATCATGATTTAATTAATGCAATTATTATTTTTATCACCCTGAAAAGAATAGGTCCTGGAAATTTAGGTCGAGAACCATTTTCCCTAGGGTGAATGGGTCCCCTTTAGTTGATAATTTCAAATTTTTAATATGTTTTTGGTGACCTTTTTATTCAAATTCAAATTTCATCTTGTAATGTTTAATTTTTCAAGAAAATAGAAAATTGTCTATAAAAGCAAGGTCTTTTTATCAATTTAAAACTAGAGAAGCAACCTATATTTTCAAGAGATCAAATTCAAGAGCTAAGATTATTGTCAAAGGTGTTCAAGAGTAGATTTCTCAAGAATTTTTTGCATCATTCAATATCTCAAACATCATGTCAAATTTATCAAGCATCATGCATTTTTTTGGAGCTAACCTTGTGATGTAGGTTTCAAGTTTCAAATCAAGATTCAAGCATCAAGATCACATCATCAATAAAGTCATTTCATGAAATATCAAGACCTTGGAGAGATATACTAATTTTTAGTCCTTCAAGGGTTTCAAATCAAGGTTTTGATCTTAGGTTGAAGAAGGATTGAAGATCTATCAAAAGTACAAAATTGCAAAAGTTGTCAAAGTTGCAAAAGTTGTCAACATTGTTGTCAAGCCATGGAAACTCACTTTTAGAATTTATTTTTGAATTGTCTACTACAAAACCCAGAGGAATCAGGAGTGCAGACCAAGGACCAGAGGACTATGAAAGAATATTTTCAACCCCTGTAGCAAGAATCATTCTCCCTAGGGAAAATTTATCCCAAGAGGAAACTCATCACATGCTTTTTATCACAGGTGCATAAAATCAAGCCCTTCTTAGATTTGCAATTACCTTTTGGATTTTATCATATTAAGGTTTAATTTAGTGATTTCATGTGTTACTTTGCATCATTTCATTCATTTTTCATTTTTCATTCATCTCCCAAAAGTGCATTTCAGGTTGATTTACCTCATCTTGAGTCATAAGGAAAACAACAAGTCTCCACCAAGGTTGACTCACCTAAGGGTTGAAATTCAATATTTCCCTAGGGGATCTATTTTTCCCAATGAAAATAGGAAGGAAAGTGTAGGTGCATACCCCCATTCAAAATCCATCACCCTCATTTTTACCCCATTTCATATAATACTGTATTTCCTACGAAAAAAAGCATGTGAATTGGAAACTAGGGAGATGGTCTCAAAAAATACTCATTGTAGCTAGGACAACATCTTGATGTGACTTTTCAAATATGAATAAATAAAATCATTGATTTTTTGTAACAAAGAACATAATACATTGGTCCTCATTAAATTTGACTTGTTCAAATAATTAGCATGTGAAAAAAAGATAACAACATGATTATATCTTCATTGATACTCTCACTATCGATCTCTTTCCATTAGATGGCAAAAGAATAATTGGGATAAAAAAATCAAAATCACATGCATTGATCCAAAGATACATCCCATGAACTAGATTTGGTTGATATTTTTTCACCCCTTCAAAATCACCAATGAATGCTTTAAAAGGCACTCAGACCACCCATCATGAGACAACAAAGAAACATATGTGTCTAGAATTGAATGCCCTTGCAATGGAGAAAACTTCTCCACCAAACTCAGATGATTACTCATCATATACATTGATAAAGAAGAAAATTCCATCCAAAAGGTGATTGAAAACATCCTTATGGGTAAGCACATCCACAACAATAGACTTGTTGGTATCTTCTTGGGAAATTTATCGATTGTATTTAGGAAGAAGATATGGAGTAAGATAATTGTGTATAGTCTCATAAAGGATCATCTAAAACAAAATGTAATGGATTTTGTCAGTGCCTTCAATAGGGAGCCTCAAATTGGAAGCATAAGAAGGATTTTTGACATTGTTTCAATACATTATAGTGGGAAACACAATATATAAATCACCCTATTTTGAGAATGCATTGAAAGGGACAATATGGACGTCTTCAAATTTTACATTAGAAAAATAAGTGAAGTTATATCACTGGAGAAAATTAAGTGGGCATTTGAATTTTTAGAAGAGATACCACTACCTAATCCATCATCATCCATAGATGGCCATATTGTAGTACTCACTCCTTTTAAAGGATGATTTGTAACTTTTTTTATTTGGCTTAATAGAAAGGGTACTACCCCCATGGTAGAAACTTATCTATAAAAAAATAGTACCATTTGATATAATTCCTTCTAAGGTTAGCATTATAGATTCAAAATAATTAACTAAAAAATATTTAAAACTTATTTTAAATATTTCCTAAGTTACCTCCCTTATTTGTTCAAGAGAATGGAACATTATAAATGGCATAGTTAAATATGGTGACATTCAAATTAAAATCTATCTCGAGTTGACAAGAAATTCAATTTAAATATTTTTTAAATTAAAATTACTTTTGATTATTATTGGTATAAAGTTGAGAGATAACAAGACTCATGGTTACCCATCATGAGGTTGCTTCTACCATTATTACACATGATACATGTATGGTTAAAACTAATGATACTATTCCTCTATATATGTCATAATTTTCTTTCTTATATGGTTAAGAAGAGTGATATTAAATTCATCTCATTCACACCTCATGCTAATCTCAAGGATGATTAAGGATCCTTAGATTTCATGAAATCATGTAAGGAAGACTATAATAAAGTTTATAGACATTCTACTATTACTCCATGCATGGAACTTACAACACATAGACAATGAAGGTGTCTCTACTCATGGTTCCCAAACTATTTTTGACATGATTTTTGATTTATCATTTTCTACACTAACTAATAATTATGCAAAAGGATTTAATATCTTAAATATAATTAGGGATAATGAAAAAGGCTTATATTTAAAACAAGGAATAGTAGAGCCCATTCAATCAACACAAAATCAAGATTATAATTTCTAAATATAAACTCTAATTTCTAATTTGAAAATGTCTATTTAAAACCCTAGTGTCTAAATTATAAACCCAAAATATCAAATTGAAACCATAAACAACTATTATAAACCATAAAATGTCTATTTTAAACCTAATTTATAAATTATAAATCCTAATTTCTAATTTATAAATGTTTATTATTGGTGATTCTTTGAAAAAATTATCTTTAACTTAGGAAAATAACCTCTACCAGTGGTGTCTTGATTTTAGGGTTTATAGTCTAGAAATTAGGGTTTCGAATGCACATTTCTAAATTATAATTTAGACTTTATAATCTAGAAGTTATGGTTTCAAATAGATATTTCTAAATTAGAAATTAGGGTTTATATTTTAGAAATTAGGGTGTATAGTTTAGAAATTAGGGTTTGAAATAGACATTCTAAGGTTTATAATCTAGAAAATAGGGTTTCAAATAAACATTTTAGGGTTTATAATAACTATTATGGGTTTCAATTTGACATTTGAGGGTATAAATAGTTGTATATGGTTTCAATTAAACACTGTAGGGTTTCAAAATAGCTATTTAGGGTTTCAATTTGACATTTTAGGGTTAAAAATAATTGTTTAGGGTTTCAATTAAACATTTTAAGGTTTTAAAATAGTTGTTTAGGGGTTCAATTTGACATTTTAGGGCTAAAATAATTGTTTAGGGTTTTAATTAAATATTTAATGGTTTCAAAATAGCTATTTACGGTTTCAATTTGATATTTTAGGGCTCAAAATTAGACATTACTATAAATAGATTCATAATATTAATCAAAATCCATATTTGATATTAAAAAATACCTTGTAAAAGATCAAATTGATGATTTATAAGTTCAACTTGCAAATGTGGATAGTACTTGCAGACCTCCATATGAAGCCACATGGATAATGGGGGCACAAATTTGTTGGTTTTACACTTAGAGACCCATCTTCAACCTATTGTGCTCCTTGAAAGTAATGGATCAATGTGTAAACACCTTTAAATTAAAATACAACGTGAAAGAAAAATGATCGAAAAATGTCATTTTGTTTCCTTTTACCTATTTTTTAACAATAAAATAACGCCTTTGTTTGAAGGTGATTTATGCACAACCTTCAAGCAAAGGTACCTGCAACTTGTCATCCCCCTCCAAAGTAAAATATCTAATGTCTCAATTTTGAGACTCACTATTGTGGGTTTACCCATGGCCATTTGTAAACTTTTAGTTATACTTCTATGTGATGAATTATGATAGTAGTCTAGCCTAGGGTTTCCTCTTGTCACATTTACGAGCACAATTGTAATAAGGATTCAATAAATGTTACTATTTCAAGTCAATGCAATCTTTGTATTAGTCCCTTCTTTATTCCACATCGAATTTTGTATGGGTAGGTGCAAGAATTTGGGCCCACAAAATGTTCAAAAAGTGGAACTTTTTTTCTTTCTAATTTTCAAAAATTTTCACAACTGGACTAAAAATATGAATCACTTACACGAAATTTTTAAAATGTCCAGTAATATGAAACATGGTATTTTGAGTCTAGTTTTCAAATATATAATTTACTCTAATACCCAGATGATGCAAATTAATTTTTAATAGGCATATACAAAAACCATTTTTAAAAGCCACTTTTTCTGGACCATACCATGCACATGTACGACCACCATAATTTGACCTAAATAAAATTATTTTTCTAATTCCTTTTGGGAAAAGATGTGTATTATACTGAAGATTGATGAGGATATTTTATTGCAATTTTTTTCTAAATATTTTTTTATTAAGTATTTTATTGAACCTAATTGTTGTTTTTGAAAACCCCTCATATTCAACCACATTAATTTGAGTTAAACTAATAACTTTTTCAAAAAAAAAAATAATGTGTAAAGAATTGTGCGTAGATTGATGTCATACAATTTTCTTACAAGAAAATTAAAAAAATAGAAGTTATTAAAAAATATGAAAACCTAACATTTCAAGTTTATGGACTAGTTTCCTCATAAACTAATTAAAAAATAGAAAAAAATCCAATCATAAAAAATTACATATTTGAAAACTAGACATTGTCATCTATAATGGGCTTTAATTTCATTAAAAAATTGAAAAAAAAATTAGTCATATTGCCAAAGTTAGTTTTTCTCTTGATGTTTTCATGACATTGTACTTGTAGGTCTAAGACTAAGGGTGGATTTCCAAGCCTAAAACAAAAGCAAAGGCATGGATTTCAAATTTCAATTTTATTAAATGTGTACCTATTCTAAAATATTATGTAATTAGAAATGGGTACCCATTTTAAAACGGGTATAGAATGGGTACTCGTTTTAAAAATTTAAGTTCAAGATCTCGAGCCTCAACAGGTACCCATTTTTGTTGGGATTTTTTGCAAGCCTAAAACTTCTCCTATATATGGATCCAACTTTTTTCTCACTCATAGTTTGGATATGGATTATTAAGTATGTACATGTGTAGCTCATAATCTATTGTGATTTCAATGTGTTGTTTCTCTTGGTAAATTGTGACTTTATGACCCACTAGATTATACACCAATTCTAGAAGTTATGGTTGACCATGCACTCTAAATGAAAAATATCATTTGTTAGAGTTTCAATAAACTCCATAAAACCAAGATCACCTGCAAAACTTGGATTAGCCTTCTACAAGGAGAAAAAACTAAGATGCAAGAGCAATTTGCATAAAGATGTGCAAATAATATTATTGGGAATAAAGAATTACATGAGATAACTTGCTTTTATAAAGCAATATGTAAAATCCTAAAGGTAAAACATAATTAGGACCTAAGTAAACTTAATAAAGTGTAATTAAATATTTAATTTCACCAATATCATTATGAACATCCAGAATACTGAGAGTGGGGTGAATTAGTATTCCATAAAACCACAATGAAATCCATCTAATTATTATCACAATTCTGATTGAATCAGCAAGAGGGAACATAAAAATAAATCAATGCAACCATGCACATGAACACCAGGATTTTTACGTGGAAAACCCAAAAAGGGAAAAACCATGGTGAGGGTTAATTCACAATATATTATATCTAGATACAAAATATTACAGGGCTCCCTACTAGGACTCACTGTCCTTGAAAAGGCTCATAGCCTGAATATAAAAAATGGCTATCCGCCAAGATACAAAGATAGTGGCTCACTGCCAAAATATTGAACTAATAGAATACACCTTCAATGTATAGGATTCAGTTCCAATGAAGCTTAGAATATAAAGTACTACCTCATAGAACAATCACTCAACAAATCTGCACTAATCCACAACTAATAAATCATTTAGGCTTAAACCTTTCTTCCACACACACTTTCACTCACACTTCACCTCCACTCATCTCATTCCTCAAGACATCTTATATATTTACAAGTATATATTATTCATCAATTAGGTCAGCCTAATTAGATGAAAAAAAATAATCAAAACTCTTTTTTTCAGCACCATATTAAACATTTTATCCATGTAGTGCATTGTACCAAGTCGGATAGAATCCATAAAGCATAACTAGTCTCCATAATGTATTGCATATGTTCTCGACCAAGACTAGAACACAATTCTCCAAACCAATAAATAAATCTCAAAGAAAACACCTTTTGGATCTGAGAACACATTTATTTCCCATCATACCACCAACAAAACCGCAACATAAGAATGTTCACCTTAATAAAATGTGGAGTCTCCCACACAGTATGCCAAGGAAGGAATAATAGTAGAATATAGAGTTGAACTCTATCAGAGATGTAAGAGAGGGGGACCAACCACGTCAAGGCCCTAGGTCATGGAGAGCCAAGAGCAGAAGGTTTCCCTAACTTACCTCACTCTAAAGGGATATTTTGGGAATGGGGATCAAGAATGATGAGGACTATAAGGTGCCTCAATCACTCTACATATCTGAACTTTAGTTTGGGATAGGTGAGCTAGTTTTTAGAATCGATAATGTGCCTCAGAAAACTCTTTGTTCAAGGATGACAACTTAGGTCTGGGACGTCAGCATGGCGTACTTGTGTCTCTCAGGCACGCTAGTGTCTGTAGAGTCAAAAAACAGTGAGCACAGTACAAACTACTCAAAAACTAACTAATCAGACTAGCCAGTTGGTTTCAATGGGAAAAATAGAATAATAAGGTAAGACAGATACAAACGAAAATGATAAAGCAGATAGATAAAGGCTAAAGTAATAAAGATAATCTCACAAAAATACACTTTTTCCAACTAGCTCCAAAAGCACATTCTCCTGCACATAAGAAAGAGGGGAAAATTATTGGGTATGTATAGGGGTTTGCCTCAGTCAGACCCCCATTTTGGTGTTTCCACCTCCACGGACATCCAGATAGCAACAAGAGAGAAATATACAATAAAGAAGTAAAAAAGGAAGGAATGCAAACAATACTATAAAATAGTAAAGAGCTACTCAACCAAATCACAAAGGAGAGGAGTGAAACATTACCACCTCCACCAAGAGCTCACTAGCCAATAGAGGAGAAAGAAGGCTTGAACAATCACCATAGCCTCAACTGCAATGAAGGGAGGTCTCGTAAAACCTCAAGCCCATGATGCAATGGCTTGCTTCACACTTGCTTTGTTGAGTTGATGAAGTGTTGTTGCTACATTGGAGTGTTGAAAATGCTGGAAGTACTTGAGAATGTGAAAGAGGGATGGATTGAATGCTTAGAGGTTGCAAAAAGATATGAGTTGAATGAAGAATGGATGAATTTAAAGGAGAAGAGGGAAGAATATGCCATTTTCAGGGTTAGTTGTTCAAAGAGGGACCTTACAAAATGACCCCAATTGAAAGTGTAATGCCTCTGCCAACTTCAGATGCAGGAATTCATCAGGGATGTAAGCACTCTTTACTGAAGTATGCACATTGTGCGGACGTATGTGCACCGTGTGAATGTATGTGTACTATGCAGGTGTCCCCAACAAATATTCTCTCACCAACACAAAGGATAGATGCCAAGTGGAAGTAAGGAAGCTTACTGATGTGGAATTTTTGTAAAAGGGGAATTTGCATAAGGGGTGCAAATTCGCTCCTATACACTTTTCCCCCACTTTAGCAAGCCCGGTTACTGATGAGTGCTTCAATAAAGTAGATTGAAAAGGTAGTAGGGTTATAAATGTATACCTAAACCGTCGAGGAAGAAAACCATAATTTGGCAAGCTCGAAAGCATAGGGTAGGCAAAGGACTCCATAGCCTGTCAAAACTATGAAGTTCTAGAATGAAAGTGTCTCACAGGCCCATAGAATTGGAAGGAGGTGACCCCCAAGATATCTCACATGAAGAAAGCCCTAAGAATTAAGCACCTCATAGGCCCACAGACCTACAAGGAAGGTTTCCTCCAAAATCTCTCACATGAAGGAAACCTAGAAGAAGTGCCCTGTAGGCCCACAAACCTGTAGGGAAGGCATCCTCCAAGATCTCTCACATGAAGGAAACCCTAGAAAAAGTGCCCTACAGGCCTGCAAACCTGTAGGTAAGGTGTAACCCAAGATCTCTTACATGAAAAAAACCTACAAAAAGTTCCCTACAAGCCTGCAAACCTGCAAGGAAGGCATCCTCCAAGATATCTCACATGAAGGAAACCCCAAAAAAATCACATTACAGGGCCATGGACCTACAAGGGAGAGACCCCCAAGATCTCTCACATGGAGGAAGCTCAGAGGAAGTGCCTTATAGGCTTGTAGACCTGTAAGGAAGGTGTACTCCAAGATCTCTCACATGGAGGAAACTTGAAAAAGGAGACTCCGTAGAGTTGAAAAGTGCCTTTACAGGAACACTTACAAAGCAACATGTTTACCCATAGATAGAACATGTCTGAAAGTAGCCACACAAGAAAGTAAGTAGACAGTCACACAAACCATCAACAAGTTGGACAAAATTCAAAGGGGTCCCTTGGGAACCTAGTGTGAAGAAAGAGGTCCACTCAAGGGACGCACTTGTTTGAAAGTGCAAGAAAGATGTTTTTATTCGAATCAATTCATCATCATGGAATACTTTTGAAAGATTTTCACTTCATCAAGGAATTCGAAAGGAAGAAGATGTCCCCTTTCGAGGGGAAGGTAAAATTTTCTTCCACCTTGGAGGAAAGTTCTCAAGTTCTTTCTTTGCGAACCCATGATGAATGAAAAATGTTATGTTAGGGGTCCAAGTTGAGAATGTGATTCTTTGAAAAAAAATTCAAATATTCTCGAGAAAATATTCGTTGGAAACGAATGCATTTTCCAAAAATCAAAGTAATGGTGTTGTCACACATGAAAGGGAAAACTCAAGCAAAAAAGAGAGAAAGATAAGAAAAGAGTGAAAAAAGAGATGATCACAAACAAAGGGCACAGGGGTGATATGATATTTTGGGGTTAGAGTTGGTTATAAATATATATAAGTATAATAATAGTAGTATATAAATGAACTACCATCAACCCCCTACTATATCAGACCATGTAAAGAATGCACAAGAAAACAAAGTAAAAATAAAAAATCGGATCAACATGGAAGGGAAGCCTAAATGCCCCCAACGCTTTGCATCATCCCCAATTTATCAAAAATCAATCAAAAACATGGAAGAATGATGATACAAATAGAAGAAGGTTTACGACACAAAAACAACGCCTGTATCCAAGAACCAACAAGGGTGAA
Organism: Sequoia sempervirens; assembly: GCA_007258455.2. NCBI lineage: Eukaryota > Viridiplantae > Streptophyta > Pinopsida > Cupressales > Cupressaceae > Sequoia > Sequoia sempervirens. The sequence continues at coordinate 17,093,513 of VDFB02000002.1, read as the reverse complement.
AAGGGTCATCTAGGAACACATAGCATGATCACAAGGGGAACACATCACAACACACACACATCTAATCTAAAGATAAAGAAGAGTTCTCCCCCTAACACTCATCAACAAGAGGTCATCTACTTCCCACTCTATATCATCATAAGGGGAAGGAGGATGAGCCTACAATGGTGGAATATTAAGAGGAGGAGCTTTTGACCCTACCGCAACAAGGGATGAGGAAGAAGGCCCCACAAGGTCTCCTCCACTTAGCTCCACTGGTCAATTTTTTTGTGAAAATCACTAACAAGGCTAGAACTTCATCTAGAGAGTTAAACATGCACTTTTCTAAAGTTCCATGTCGTACCTCAATGGATGGAGAGGGTTGTGCCCAAGGTTCACCGCTAGGCTCACTGAGTGACTCAAGAGTAGTGATGAACTCAGGGGAAGTTGGGGCTAGTTCCATTACTAGGATAGAACAAGCCAGTTCAAGACCACCCTCCAGAGAAGGTGGGATCCTTTTATGCCCTCCATTACTGGAAGGCCATCCTCCATCTTCTACTTCATCGGGGGATGTGAAATCCCCACAAATGAGGTAAGAGGTATAGAGGAGGAGGAGAAAACTATAGTGGATACTACTGAAGACTTTGGAAAATCCACAGGTTTTGGGAAAGGTGGGACATCCAAAAGGGACATCAAAAAGGGTAGATCCACCAAAGGAGTGATAAACACCTACACATTTTTGGGGTCAGGCACACTCATAATAGGAGTCAGAAGTGATACAGAGCTTGGTTGAATAGAAGCAAAGGGGAGGAGAGAGGAGGACATAGTAGGAGGCCTTGAAGCAGGGGTGGTCATTTCCTCTTCCTCTGTAAGGAAACTTGCTCAGCTGCGAGAGCCTTCGCCAACACTTGCATTCACATGAAAGGTAGTTTTTGTGGCTCTTTGAGCTAGAGTCTAGAGGTTGTGAAGGAGCAGAACACTCCCACTCAGCCATGGGAGTGTCCACTTCAACTATTTCTAGTGGTGGGATAGACTCCTGAACACAAGCAGGAGGAAGAGATTGAGAAACAACAGGGAGAGTTGGGTCTAATGGATCGACAGTGGGCCTCTTCCCATTTACTACTTTGGGAGAAAAAGTAGTGGGAGGCCATAGAGGCTGGGATATAGAGGATTCCCCATGGGGACCTTTCTTCCTACCATACCAAATGGGCCTAGGCTCCATGGGAAAAACACAAAGCTCAAACATAGAACACTTAGGCTTTCGCCAAGTAGGCACCACAAGATTCTCCCACAAATGTGGAACAAAATATGATGGCACCACAACAAGGCAGGAGGGAGCATTAAGATGAACAGTGGAAGAGGAAGAAGGGGGATCTTTGGACTGCTTATCTTCTTCCCTTCTACGTGCCTTGGCAGCATCAGTGTCATCTTTTAAGCAATCCCTATGTGAAACAACATAAGGCAATGGATGGTATCTCACTCTTGACATTAAGTTCCCTCTCTTGTAATTTTGATAAGTTTGGTACCAGAGGTCCTTCCTAGGTGGAAGAGGACCAACAGGAATAGCCCAAGAGTAATCTAAGGAGTAACTACCATGCTCAATTGGTAATCTATAGCCAGTGTCATGGATCACATGTACATAACCATCATAAATGAATTTAAAACATTTGTGCACAACCAAGGGAACTACATTCATAGGTACTAACCAGGGGATACCCAGCTTCACTCTGAAGAGTTCAGACCATGGGATTATATTGAAAAAAATATTCACGGATTTAGGTCCAACCAAAATCGATAAGACAATACTACCTAGAGGAGGTATGGAAAGTTTTTCGTGCATGCAGATGGTGCTCATAGGTATATTGTACCCATTTTTATGTAGAAAGTTGATTAGCATGATCTCCTCAGTTATGATACTTGAGATGTTGAATCAATGAGAAAACCTACTACTATGTTTCTGTTGATTCGTGTGGGGATGTAGAAAGGAGATGGTTCTCTATTAAAATCCATTGGAAAATCCTATGAGGTGAAGGTTATACCAGCACCACTACTCATAGGTTGTTTAGAGTGGATAGGTTGATGCAGGAAAAAGGCCATCGTATGCACTAAACGACACTCTCACAAATCCCCCCAAATGTTGCAAGATAAGACAGTGACCCAATTAAGGTTTTTTTGAACAACACTTTCAAACCCTTCCAACTATTCGTAGGTTGGGTTGTAAGGAAAAATCCTCACAACACACACACCTACAACACTCCTATAATACGAGGAAAGGAATTTTCAATATCACAAAACAGAACCAAAATGGTTCATGTTGGGTTCACCAAAAATGTGAGAGGGGGACCAACCACATCAAGGCCCCAGGTCACAGAGAGCCGAGAGTGGAAGGCTGACCTAACTTACCTCACTCTCAAGGGATGTTTTGGGAATGGGGATCGAGAATGATGAGGACTATAAGGTGCCTCAATCACTCTAAAGATCTAAACTTTAGTTTGGGCTAGGTGAGTTGGTTTTTGGAGTCGGTATTATTCCTCAAATAGCTCTTTGTTTGAGGATGACAACATAGTTTTAGGACATCAACGCAACACACTAGCATCTCTAGGGTGCATTGGCATCTGTACGGTCAGAAAATAGTGAACATAGTATGTACTACTCAAAAACTAACTAATCGGCCTAGCTAGCTAGTCTCAATGGGAGAAAAAATAATAAGGTAAGATAGATACAAAAAAAGATGATAAAGCAGATAGATAAAGGCTAAAGTAATAAAGATAATCTCACAAAAATGTATGTTTTCCAGCTAGCTCCAAAAGCACATTATCTTGCACACAAGAAAGAGGGGAAAATTTTTGGAGCTATATAGGGGTCTTCCTTAGTCAGACACCCATTTTAGTGTTTCCACCTCCATGGACAACTAGATAACAATGAGAGAGAAATATACGATAAAGAAGTAAAGAAGGAATGCAAATAACACTAAAAAATAGTAAAGAGCTACTCAACCAAATCACAAAGGAGAGGATCAAAATTTTACCACCTCCTCCAAGAGCTCACTAGCCAATGGAGGAGAAAGAAGGCTTGAACAATCACCACAACCTCAACTATGATGAAGGGAGGTCTTGAAAAACCTCAAGCCCACATTGCAATGGCTTGCTTCGTACTTGCTTTGCGGAGTTGACGGAGCATTGTTGTTGCAATGGAGTGTTGAAAATGCTAGAAGTGCTTGAGAATGTGAAAGAAGGATGGATTGAATTCTTAGAGGTTGCAAAGAGAGATGAGATGAATGAAGAATAGATAAATTTGAAGAAGAGGGAAGAATCTGTTGTTTTTGGGGTTGGTTGGTCGAAGAGGGACATTACAAATTGACCCCAATCGACAGTGTAATGCCTCTGCCAACTTCAGATGCAGGAATCTGTCAGGGATGTAAGTGCGCCACACAGGCATCCCCAAAAAATATTATCTCACTGACACAAAGGACAGATGCCAAGTGGAAGGAAGGCAGCTTGCTAATGTGGAATTTCTCCTTCAGATTTAGTTTTCTAAGGTGAGAATGTGTAAAAGAGGAATTTGCATAAGGGGTGAAAATTCGCTTCTATACAAGAGATAAATTTCTACTCACAACCCAAAACATCTTAAGATCCAACATATAGCTATCTAAATGAGTCATGATAACATGTTTAAGAGATTAGAGTCATATTAGATCTTTTGGTGAATTCCAGACTCAAATGCCAACACAATGATCCATTACAAAATGGTTTTACCAGCAGAGAACAACTTCCGGTAAACCAAGTAGACTTCTCATATAGTTATCACCATGTTGACATCAATGAAAACATAGGAACAACCAACATAAACCATCCACGTACTTCATGCTCATGTTGCAAGGCTTTGATAGTCCCAACAATCTCCCCCTTTGGTATTGATGGAAACATGCATGACAAAAACATTTTCCAATAAATTGCAACTGAATACTCTGGATACTCCCCTTATCAAAAATGTTCTTCAAAAAAATGTTTTTCCTCTATCTCTCTATCTCTCTATCTCTCTATCTTTCTATCTCTCCCACTTTCACATCAATGACAAAGGATGGGTTTCAATATATATGTATATATGCATCAAAATGTAACCAAAAAGATATGAACAAAAAATTGAATAAACCTAAAGAAGAAACTCTGAGACTCTCCAAGATGACCTTCCATGACACTTTTCCTTCTTCCCATGAACCTTTTCAACTTATAAGAGTCTTGTGTAATATTTGAAGCTTAGTTAAGGACTCTATACCATTTGCTAGAGTATTGGGACTAAGATTAATCTCTGATAATTCACCAATATAGCCAAGAGAACAAGAAACATAAGTGTGCTTGAGTTTAATCATGTCTCTGAGTGCCACAAATTTCTTGATAAATTCAATCCTTTGATCCTGCATAGAAAATATTTTTTCCTAAAGTTGCACAATGTAGGACCACCTCTAATTACCTCTATCTTCTGCTAACTTGTATGTATCTGCATGAGTACTCATCTGGGAGTCACTCATCCTTATCTCATTTCTTATGTCCAGTGTACTACTAGACCAATCTAGGCAAAGAGAAAATAGTTCTTGTTCCTCCTCTTCATAGACTTGTACACTCTCCAATTCTTTCATCACTCTATGTGTGCATTTGCACATTTTTCCTTGATATCTTCCAAATTTCCTTTATCAGACTTGATTCTGGTAGGTGCTTCAAGTTTAGATATGTAGACCTTCAAAGAATCAATCATGCCTCTGAGATTCTCCACAATAGAAATAGATGAATCAAAATTAGCACCAGGAATAACCTTCCACAATTCTTCTAAATCTCTTTGAATATTTTCATGCTCATGTTCAAACTCACTTCCTTCTGCAACTTCTTTCTTAACAACACTCTTCCTTTTATTCCCTGTTCTAGTTGTGCTATTAGAGGTACCTTCTATATTGAGATTCTTAGGGATTTCCAAAATAATTTTAGCATAATTATCAACTTCACCCTCTGAAACTTCATAATATAATTCATATATCCATACCAACCTTGATTCAACTACTTCCATGTGATAGAAATTTGTAGAAACAAGAAAATTGATCTTTCTGGAGTACCTTTCAACAACACTTGCTAGAATAATAAACCTCCTACTCATCCTCATCTAAAAATTTCCAAAGAATGTAGCAAGGGCAGTCTCTTGTGCATTTGAGCTACCAAGATTTATCATGAATTTCTTGATTTGATGGGCAATAGGCTCTGTATTTGACCATTCTATCCTTCTTATTACTAGTAATCTCTCAAAAAGTAAAAGAGTTGATAGACAACAAGATTGCCATATCAGAATGTATTCTTCTTACTCATTGATTTCCTTTAAATTCTTTAAAAGATGTATATGAAGTAATTCACGCAAGTCATAATCCATACCTATTTTAACTATATCAATAGGAGTATGTACAACAATAGTAGAAGTTGTGAGGTCATTGCTAGGGATACAAACTTTGTGACCGATGACCAAAGCAGCATACCTTATTACCAGATCAACAATTGATCTCAAATCAATCTCTTCCCCTTCAAGATTCACACCAATAACCTCAATTATCTCTTATCACACCAATAACCTCAATTATCTCTTGCTCATCCATAGCCTTCCGATTGGGAAATGGTCTGGAGGAACACAAACTAGTTACAGCTCTAATAAATTCTCTAGTAATCAAATGTGCCTCATCAATCCACAAAGAATCATCATTAATTCTGCTTAAACTATTCGAATATACCTCTTCTCAAATTCAAGCAAAGCGACTTTCCTCCAAACATCCAACTTTTTCTCAACTAACACTCTATAGGCATCATGGCTTTCTTCCAATTCACTTTCCCATAGCACATGCTCAACTAAACTAACAACATTTCTTCTATCTTACTGTAAACAAATGTATAGATATCTTTAGTACAAAACACTCTCCGAGGGATGCGAGAGAATGCACTAGCAGACTCTTCTGACACATTCCTCAAATATCTCTTCAAATTAGCTTGCACTCTAAACACACTATTCATAACCTTTGAATTTCCATAGCAATAAAAATGAAAGATTATGCAAATAGGAATACCTCTGTAAATGCCAACAAGAAATGTATAAATATCTTGCTCCCGGAGCTCACTTCAAATTCACTTGATCTCTTCTTCAAACCATAAAACTTTGAGTTGATCCCCAAACTTCTTTTGCACACTTCTCCGAAAATACATAATCCTTTTGAATTATCTGAATTTATTTCTTCCATTCTGAATGATTGCAATAAATGCTTCAACTTGCAAGTAGATTACCTTGAGAATTGTGTATGCCTCCATTCTTCAAATTCTACAGACTTCATCCTTCACACATGTGATTGATAAAATACCTTAATTTTTTTACCACATTAAATATACTTTTGTCATGATGTGACACAAGTATCGATGAGGGGGTTTATTAGATTTTCTGATAATTTCTACCCCTTAGCCACTGCTTGACTCAAAAATTGATGAGAGTATTTGCACTGGAGGTCGGCACACATAAGATTGATAATTCCAATTCAACTTGCTTTCCTTCCTTTTTACAAATCCTTTTCATTTCCTTTCTTACTTCTTTTGGATCAATGATTTTATCATGCTTCTTGCCAGATAATTATTCTTTCTACAGTTATTAACAGGGTGTTCTGGATTTTTTCACTTACAACAAACACCATTCTTCTTTTCGTTCTCTTTTTTATTCATCAAACTAACTTTATATTCAATCTTCTTGTACTTAAGACATTTTTCAAAGAATGATAAAGAATCATTCATTTTACTTTTGCAATCCTTTTCCTTATGACCAAATTTATTACAAGAATAACAAACACCATTGAAAGATAAATAATTTTTAGCATCATGTCATTTCACAAGAGTCCTTCTAGAATTGTTTCTTAGATCCTTCATTTCTTCATCTTTGCACCGAGTCTTCTTACCAATGGATTGCTTTGCTTTAGAACTTTGACCTTCCTCAAACCCTAAACCACTCTTATCCATTGTTGATCTCTGAGAAGTAATCAATTCATCAAGCATTATCGAGCTTATCTTAAATTTGTCTTCAAAACTTCTTTCCTTTTCCATATCAGATCTCAAGATTTTTGCTTCTTCCTCAAGCTTTATTCATTCATCCATCTTCCTTTGAATTCAATTTCCTGGCATTCTTCAATTATTTTCTTCTCATCCAATTGTTGTAGCAGGCTGGAGACAATTTCATTTGCCTTAACAAATAGATCACATGCTTCAACACATTTACTTTGTAGCTTTTCAATATACTCACTCACTTTCATCAACTTGTCCTTCATATATTCTATTTCTTCTAAATATCTAGCAAAGACTACTTCTAGAGGAAAAAATTTCTTATACTCAAATTCTAGGACCTTCCTTAAGCTATTAAGCTTCTTCCGAGGAACCAAGTTCTAATCCAATTGTTGAACATCTGGAATACTCAGAGGGGGGATAAATCAGTATTCGAGAAAACCACAATAAAATCCATCTAATCATTATCACAATTCTAACTAAATCAACAAGAGGGAACATAAAAATAAAATCAATGCAACCATGCACATGAACACCAAGATTTTTATGTGGAAAACCCAAAAAGGGAAAAACTATGGTGAGGGTTAACTCACAATATATTATATCCAGATACAAAATATTATAGGGTTCACTGCCATGACTCATTTTCCTTGAAAAGGCTCACAGGCTGAATACAAAAGATGGCTATCCGCCAAGATACAAAGATAGTGGCTCACTGCCAAAAGATTGAACTGATAAAATACACCTTCAATGTGTAGGATTTAGTTCCAATGAAGCTTAGAATATAAAGTATTGCCTCACACAATAGTCACTCAAAAAATTTACACTAATCCACATTTGATAAAGCATTTAGGCTCAGACCTTTCTTCCACACACACTTTCACTCACACTTCACGTCCACTCATCTCATTCCCCAAAACATCTTTTTTATATATACAAGTATATCTTATTCATCAATTAGGTCAACCTAATTAGATGAAAAAAAAATAATGAAAACTCTCTTTGTTAGCACCATATTAAACATTTTATCCATGTAGTGCATTGTACCAATTCAACTAACATCCATAAAGCATAACTAGTCTCCATAATGTATTGCATACACTAAGTCAACAAAGACTAGAACACAGTTCTCCAAATCAACAAATAAACCTCAAAGAAAACACCTTCCATATCTAATAACACATTAATTTCCCATCATACCACCAACATAGAGACTACCAACAAAACCACAACATAAGAATGTTCACCTTAATAAAATGTGGAGTCTCCCACACAACATGCCAATCAAGGAACAATAGTATAATACAGAGTTGAACTCCGTCAGAGATAACTTTCTGCTCACAACCAAAAACATATCAATATCTAGGATATAGCTATCTAAATGAGTACTGATAACATGGTTAAGATATTAGAGTCATATCAGATCTTGCGGTGAATTTTGGACTCAAATGCAAACACACTGATCCATCACAAAAGGGTATTACCGGAAGAGAACAACTTCTAGTAAACCAAATAGACTTCTGATATAGTTATCACCATGTTAACATCAATGACAACATAGGAACAACCAACAAAAACCAACCATACTTCATGCTCATGTTGCAAGGCTTCCATAGTCCCAACACATCATTCACCAATAGTTTAGGAGTAGGTTAGTAGTCCAAATGCACCTTATGATTCAATGATTCATTGAGGGAAGTCTATTTAGAGAGAGAATAATTATAATAATAGGGAATCATGTTTTACATACCTTCATCTTGTATTTATGTAATTATATCTTTATTGACTTAAAAGAGATTTTATGTGTAGTATTTTAGACCTTGATATAGTGACAACCTTTAGGTCCAAGCATGCATCAGATGCTAGTAAATTACTTTCATTTTTTTATATTATAAGTTGTTAATTGTATTGAGGATAACTTGATGGACACCCTCCTATTTCTAGCTAATCCAAAAGTAAAAGAGATATTATCCACTCTTAGTAATTTTCCCTGAATTGCTCACATTATATTGATGAAGTATTCAATCCCCCTTTAGGATAATATCTTCTTGGTGCTTAAATAAATTGATTCTTCTAGGAGTGTGAGCACTAATATTTAGACCCTACATATACCACACTAATAGGGATAGTATGAAAAGAATTAGAAGTAGGAGGAATGACAAGGGAAGAACTAACTTGGGTGGGAGGAGGAAATATGCACTATGCAAATAACTTGAAGAGTTAACTTTAGCACCAACACTACAAATAATATCCACAATAAAAGGTTTACAAATCAATAACTTGTGAAGATAATTAGCTAACTACATAGAAGAAACAACACTAGCTAAGGGACACAATCAATCAAGAAAGCAATTGTGTACTAAAAGAAAAGTATTACCTATCAATTTATTCCTAGTGGGTGCTATGATCAAAATCAATCTCCTCATTATTATTATTATTTGTCATAAAAACAAATATTCATTTTTAGTTTAATGTTGAGTCATAGGAGGACTAAGATTATTTCTCTTCAAAGGGAAGGGAGCATATGGTAGAGCTTCTAAAATTCTGAGAATTTTTAGCCAGTTCTTGCCTTATCATGATTTATTTGCCTCTATGCTTAGGGGTAGGGTTTAGGGTATTGGTCTAAAGGCCCTCATTTCTAATTTTAGCATTCTTAAACCCTCGGTGTTTTATTTCCTCATTGACTTGTTGTAATTGGTTACGGTCATCTCAGTTACAACTTAATCTATTAGAACCAATATTATTACCAACCCATTTGTCCAGGTTTGTCAGTCGATGAATATTACCCCATTGCTTTAATTTTCCTATGGTCAGGCAAATTATTTCATATTAAAATGAATTAAGTATTAAGTATTGTTTCCCATGGGTCTAAGTCCCATCAACCTAGTTGGGTCCCCTTTTAAAACTAACCTTTGTTGCACATGCAAATTTGTTGACCATTCAACTAGAGTAGTAAATCCTAATCATTCCCTACCAACCCCGCTCGAATAAAATAATGGTTTCTAAGAAGCGACAAGGTTAGCGGGTTGTTGACACATGTACCTATCATAGGTGTGGGGCTCAGTCTCCACTATCATGCTTGGTGCTTAAGTATTTCAAATCAACGGCTATGGTGCAATTTTGAGATTATATCTTAGTCATTCCTTGCTCACCCCGCGAGATTACAATAATAGTTTGTAAAAGGCAGTGGGGTCAATGGGCGAACAACACGTGGATCTCTTCCTCCACTTGGAAAAGGATGGTGGAGCTCACAAATAGATGAGTTGGCATCCAACTAGAATAATTTCATTGGCCAAAGGATTAGCAGATGATGGAAATGAAGATTCAAATGTTGTTGACTCAATTTGAGTCGTTCAATGTGCCATCTCACACATAGAGATCTACGGTTGACATTCAAAATTGAATATATGGACATAGTAGCCATTTTGCTTCATGCTAGTGAGCAGTAATGGTAGAAGATGTATGCAGGGTCACCCACATCCAATCCTAAGGCGTGTGAATGATTGATTTCTTGAAATGATTGAAGATGATAAACAAATTTTGAAGCACCTGGGAGATTAACTATTGTACTTCAAAATCGAGTGGTTGATCGTTTGTTCACTCATGCTAGCCTACTTTGAGAATTAATGGTTGACATATTCAAGTTGCTCGATAAATGGGAGTTGGCAGTCATATTTTTTGCACAATTGTAAGTAGAAGCTAAGGAATTAGGCTTAAGTTCAAGACAAGGATGATGTGAGTGACTACATCAAGGAATTGCAAGGGTGGTAAGATTTTCTCTCCCAGGTAAGTTGATGACTGCATTATTATAGGTTGCTTGGTTATTAGTTGGTCTGTCTGGTGAAAATATCATAGGCTCTGTAATTTTGTTACATATGGTTTGCACGGGAATCCTTGCTAGAATTTCATAGAGGTCGATAAGGTTTGAATGTTGTCTTGCAAAGTTTGTAAAGTATCTTTACTAAAGATGAGTACACTCAGTGTATCTTCCTACCTAGTTAGAAGGTCTAGGAGATGCAATTTTCTTAAGTCCCATTAAGATATCCATGAAAATGAACAAGGAAAACCAAAAGTTCTTATAACTCCACAAGAAAAGGGAAAGAAGAGTGCCCATGATAAGAAATTTGTGCAAGATGGTGTCAAGAGCACTTATAATATGAGGAGTAGGGTTGTTATGGGAGATTTGAACAAGTTTAAAGAGGAGTATGTGAAGTCTATGAGGGAGGAAAAAAGAAAAAATAAGTATCACTGAGCTTGCATGGGACAACATAACTCTCCCATTGAAATCTTGGATAGTCCCTCGGGCACCGAGGTTGAAACTGATTCTAGCTACCGCCAATACTTACCATGGCTAATATAATGGAATCTAATGAAGATGAAGTGGTGGTTTCGCTGGTTTTGCAAAGACACAGAGTGGGCATGCATATTCTGGTGTTGATTGAGTAGGGTAGTATCGTGGTCCTAGTTTTTGATGATAATGTTGCCTTGGTGGCAGTTTTGTCCTTCTTAGTATATGCTTGGTTTTGTCCTTAGTGAAAAATTGGAGGCCTTCTGGCTATTATGATGGAGAATATTTTTCCTCAATGTGGACATGGATTTTGAGGGTTGTTGCAATGACTAAAGATGCATTCTAGTGGTTTTGTTGGTCTTCTTCAACAAATCATGTGGAATTTTATTCCTTTTGCTTTCCCCTGTTCTACAAATGAATACATGTAACTATTTGGGGAATATTTCAAATTCATATGAAATTTGCATTCAAATGTAAATGAAATGTAATTATAATCCAACCCATTGCTTGTTGCGCCCTTATTATATAAAGGGATTTCAGCGTTGGTTACAATGTGATGAGGTAAAAATAACCTCATCAATATAATGGACTCAATACTTAGCCTTACACCTTCCAGCCAACCTTACCCTACCAATTAATTATCTTTAGGATAATTAATTGCTTTCTTTTTGTGAATAAGCATGCAATATTTATTTCTTGAAATTAATCGAAATAAGCTAATTTGTGTTGAATTAATGGTTTAGTTTTTGAGTATTCCACGGGTCAACTTCCACCACCAGTTACCATTCCAGTCAAAGAGGTCTTAATGTAGATTTGAATACCATTGAAGACAAGTGTTAGAAAATGTGCCTCAACTTGCTAGCTTGACCCTCTGTTAAAGACTTGGCAGATTTCCCCTGTGTTGGTCTTCATTGTCAACCTATTTCCCAAATCGTGAACCTTGTAACCTATGTCACGGGGTTCTAAAAGATGATAACTGGGTGACAATGTGTTGGTTGCAAGATCGTTGAAATATCTAACCTTGGAACCTTGTCACGGAGTTTAGAAGTTACTTAACTTCCCGACTGGTTGATCTCCTTCAGTGTCGCGGTGTTAAGGAATTTCCTAACCTCCAACTAAGGGTTGTGAATTTTTGTTTTCTCTGATTGAGCGACAAGTCGATGTTTTTGTGGGACTAGCTTGTGTGGATGGTGATCACAACATATGACAGTGACTTGGATGTCGACAGATATGGGGACCACTTGGAGGTTGGGAGTTAAATATGTAAGTCTTTTCCCCGAGACTTGTTGCGAATATTGTAGATTCCCATCTAGATTCTCCAGAATTGCACAAGCGATGTATGCGTGTCTTGGTGGAGATCACAATGAACTATCGACAATTTGGTGTGATAGTCAAATGAAATGGACGAGTGATGTGTCGACACGTGGCACAATTTCATTTGTTGATTTTACATGTCACTGTTGTAAATCAACAACCATTGGCCGAAAGTTGCATTTCCTGTTAGCAATATGTTTTCATTTATTGCATGAACTGAATCAGGGGTTGACAGAATGAAAAAATGGAAATATTCTCTATAACCAAATTTATTACAAGGAAGATCGATGTGTGTTGCATGGAAGTTTGTGTAACCCGAGATGAAGGAAGCTTGTCAGCAAAGGAACAAAGAAAAATTAAATGAAACCCTAATGATTGTTGGCTAGTAGTTAGAATTCATTGTATGTCGTATGAGCATTGAAAATAGTGAGTGAGATGAATTGTATGTGGGACTAGAGGTTGACCAAGGTGATGCTGCTATGAGTTAACATCTAAGAGTGAAGTCTGTAACTCTATATGTAATTTATTTACTATAATACAAAGTGACTTTACTTGGTGTGGTGGGTTTTTTCTCCCATAAGGGTTTTCCCACGTGTGTAATCTTTGTGTGTGATATTTTTTTCTCTTTCCTATTGTTATGTGAATGTGCATTTCAAATATGTGTAACTTGCTAAATGAATGGTTTTTTGCACTTCTCTCCTGAGGTTTTTGCATTAGGAAGGTGTTTCTAAACTGTCGCTTTCCTTACAAGTGGTATCAAAGCCTGGACAGTTGTATTATCCTTGTGAGTAGGGATGGTTTTTTGTGCTAATCCTATTTGGTGGAAGTCTTGCAAAAGAAGAACCGATTACTTTGTTTACTGTTTAAGATGGCAAGTACATTAGGAAGAGTAGAAATTGAAAAATTCAATGGCCGAAATTTTGAGTTGTGGAAACTCAAAATGGAAGACTTGTTAGTGGATAGAAACCTCTGGATTGTTGTGTCTGGAACTATGCCACAAATAATAAAACAAGAAGATTGGGACCTCATAGACATAAAAGCTAGAGGGTTGATAAGACTTTTTCTGGCCGATTTTGTACTCTTCAATGTCCATGAGGAGAAGACTACATCTTCATTATGGAAGAAACTTGGTGAAATTTATCATGGAAAACCTCTAGTGAATAAGTTATTCCTAAGTAAGAATTTGTACTCCTTGAAGATGGAAGAAGGTGCATCTATAGCAGACCATCTGAATTCATTTAATATGATTGTTGCATAGTTGGCATTTGTGGGTGTGAAAATAGAGGAGGATCATTGTATACTTATGTTATGTTCCTTACCCAACACTTGGGACCATCTAGTAATGGTTGTATACACCTAAAAATGGTCTAGATAATCTAATTAATTAAATACTTTTTATTTGATTAATTAACCTTAAACTCATCTACTATTGAATAAATAGAAATCTTTATTTATATAGTTCACATTTATATTCTTCTAATTATTCTCTCTTAATTAAATAATCAAAACTTCAATAGTTTTTATTTAATTATCATTATCCCTCTTTTATTAAATAAACAATATCAAAAACATTTTTTTATTTTAATAATTTTTATTTCTTCCTAAATTTGAAACAAATCCAAATATTCAAATTTATGCACATATTTCTACAGCTCATCATATCTCACCTACCAAATTAGATATGTTATGTCTAATTTAATTCATCTCAACCTTCACGACCAAATTGGAGGCAAATTTATAGGGGAACTTCTTCATCTTCTTCCATTGATTCTTCCTATCATCTGGCCAAACACTTTTGTGGGGAGGAACAATCTCCATAATCAGCCCAAGCTTCTTCATCCTTCACCATTCAATTCTTCAGATCAAATCTAGACCTTTTCTTTGCTACCCCTTCACAAATATGTTGTCGTGAATCTATAAATACAACCTCTTTTAACAGGAAATGGATCCCAACTTTGTGCAAAATTACTCCGCAGAAATACCAATTGAGCAATCAAGCATCTTAGCCATAAGCAATTATCATTTAGCAATAGAAATAACAATCATTTTAGAATAAAATCAATATCATGGCTTTTCATTTAGCTGCATCATAGTTTACTGTAGCGTCTTTCATCAAGTTTCATGTCAAATTAGATTATAGTAGCTTCATCATATCATTTAGATATCATTACATAAGATTAGATTATTGCATTTAGCAGCATCTCATTCTCTAGATTGGCATTTTAACAGTCATAATGTTTACAAAATCTGAGAGCCCTGTGACTTAATAAATCTTTGGAGATAGAGAGAAATATGACACTTTCAAGAGTTTTCTTGTGTTAATTAGATTAATTATTGTTGATTCTCTTGATATAATGTCTTATTAAGAAGTGTTGTTTGTTATTTTACTCATTACTTATTCCACACTTACATTTTGGCACCCACTGTGGGGCTTCTAACACCATATTTTACATTTTTTTTCCAAAAAGTGTCTATGCAAGCTTCTAATGTGTTTCTTTTAGGGAAATCGAGAGATTTTATGGGGCATCCACCAGATACTTTAGCACATCCAATGACTGTTCCAGTGCATTTGACTGAACTTCCAATGCACAGGACTGTAAATCTATTTTAGTGCATATGATCAATTTTGTAGTGCATATGATAGATTTTGTAGCACGTATGATTGATTCTGTAGTGCATATGATCAATCATGCAATGCATATGACCTTTGTTCTAGCACATTTGTAATTTGTCTAATTTTTTATCTAGATCCAACGCAACCATGACCAGTGGTTTCATTGTTTCTTTTGGATTAAAATGGACCAATCCTAGGGTAGTCATCATACATTGCTATCTCGGTTAAAATGAACATCTTATCTTTTGTGAAGCAATATCTTCACATAGAATAGCAAATTTTCATTTAGGCTTTAAAAACTGAACATTATTGTTGTGATTGTATGGTGATAGGCCTATGCTCTCCCCTTAATTGGGTGATCAAAATGCCAGACTCGTCTTTTGATTTCATGCACTTTATGCTTTGTTAAATCATTTAGAAGGCCTGTCGTAGTGGGAAAAAGTACTTACTCTATGGGCACGACCTAAGTGGGAACAACCAAAGCCAGGTTTTCCAACCCACTATAAAATAAAAGTGAATATGGGGAAACCCACATTTACTGGAGGTGTGCAAGATGACCGTCCCCAAAATATTTTTTCTAAAGATTAGGAGGTCTGCTGAGGGATTTTATCATTTGCCACTCCAAATGGATACCCTATCTACAAACCTTAGTGTAGAATCCAACTGTGTTAGTATCCAAACATTATAATACTCACAGTGCAAGGGGAGGGAATAATCTCCCCCCAAGACACTCACCATATAATTTCCAAGGACTGTTTGCTCAAGGGATCAAGAAATCTAACTTTGATTACACACCTGGAAAAGATAGAAACAAGGGCGCCCTCTAGGGGGTGACATGGTTGTGTGAGTTGATGTGATTTTAAGATGTGGGTTGTGTTTATTATGATGACCTTTTGACCTTAAGAGTGAGTCTACTTGAAGTGTATTATTTGTCAAATACCAGTGGAAATCAAAGAGGATCATGTTTGATTCTTGAACATACACTTATTTTTTAGATTCTAGGACTTAAAAATAAATGTTTTACAACTACTCGTTGTGTTTTCAAAACATTAATTCATATAAGATCATCCAGAAAAACACAAAGAGTTTGACAAATCAGCCTGTGAAAATTTATGTTAAGGGATTGGAAATCAACATTTTTCAAGGAATCCCTTGCAAAAAGAATCAAGAAACCAAAGAAGCAACTTAGCTAGAAATTTTTTTTGGAAAGGAGACACTTCTTATATCAAAGTAGGAAAATCTTGCTTGAACATCAAACTTTCATCCATAGATATCATGACTTTGCTAGAGGATACTAATGATTTTTCTTTAGAGCCTTTATATTCACAAGCTTATTTCCAATGAAGAGCTCTTTCACAAAATCATAATCATAGTCAACCCATTCATCATTCTTTCATCCCTCAGCCAGCAATACAATATTCCAACAACCAAATCAATTGCTAAAATAGAGAAAAACTTGGAAACATTAGGAAAAATCAATTGTTACAGCAAGATACCTTAACAAAATATCCATGATTAAGAAAATTTGACCCAAAAATCAAACCTTTTACTGAGAAAAAAACTAGAACAAATGAACAACACTGTGAACAGTCCTAGAATAACGCATAAACGGTCTATTTTAGTGTGTACACTTAGTATTTTGGCACATCTTTTGTCCAAATAGTGCATTCAACCACTGTTTTAGCGCATCTGACTAATCCTACAGTGCATCTGCAGTTTGTCACCATAATTTACCAATGTCAGAATTTACTAGTATCTTGGCACATCCATAGTTTGTTTTAGTGCATATACCCTGTTTGACAGCGCATTCACCATATCTTTTAGTGCATACACAATTTGTTTTAGCACATCTTCCCTCTATAATAGTGCATCCACAAAACAAGAAAATAAAGAGCTATTCGAAACCCCTATCAGACTTTTGACATCAAAACTTGGATCTTTGGCAGAACAAAAACATTTTCTCAATCCAAACAGTGTCTTAAACTTGCAAAAATAGGATTTTTCAAGTCAAACTTTATCAAATTAAACCAAGATCTTACAACCTTAAAGTGTCTAAATCAAGAAACACAAAATTCTAGATTATTACATTAAGTTTCTTTATTAATACTTTGTCATCCTACAATCATGAAACGAAACACAATAATCAGATTTTTAACTTAGTCTCATCAATAGAATTTATCATTCTATTTGACTTAAGTTAATATCCTTGACACTCATCCAAAAAGATCAAAGTTTAGTGAGAATAACAAACACTTGTATGCCAATTTTGACGAGGTTACAAAGATAGAAACTTAGAGAAAAGGAAATTGAAACACCAAACACAATGGCTGAAGAAAATCCCATTCACAGATTCCACCAAAATGATGCAAATGAAATAACCCAAGAAGACATTTAGACAACACAACAAGATCCAAATTTCCATAAATTTATGAAAAAATTCTTAGAAAAAGATATGGAAAAATACCTTTTGATGCTATCTGAACTAGGTGCAAAACTTCCAAAAGATTTTGATATCAATCGATTAAAAGAAGCACCTATGAGAACTGAAACTAAACCACAAAACATAGATCAAGTGGTGGCACTAACACATCAAATGCAAAAATTGCAACAACAACTTCAAGATATGCAAAAAGGAACAACGAAAAGGTACTCATTACAGGACATTTTTCCTTACCCTTTTGATCCAAGTGCGGACATGATACCATTTCCTAGACATTGCGAATTCCCAAAATATGACAAGTACAATGGAAAAAAAGATCCAATTGACCATGTGAGGGAATTCATAACCATGAGTTTAGAATTTGCACAAGAGGAAACTTATCTAATGAGGTTATTTCCAAGGAGCTTAGGAGGTCAATGTATGGAATGGTTCTCTAAACTACAACCAGGAATTCAAACTTTTGAAGAACTAGTCAATAGGTTTATCTCACAATTTTCCTTTAATATTCAATATGAGGTAACAATAAAATACCTTTACAACATGAAACAAAAGAAAGGAGAAACATTCCTCTCATTTCTACAATGATGGCGAAGGTTGTTTGCTATATATCCTCGTTCTATACCTGAAGAAGAAAAGATGGAACTATTCATTGACAACTTAACCGATGATGTGAGCTAGAGGCTTGAACTACAATGTCCACCTACATTTGAGAAAGTGATTGAAAATGGGCTCAAGATCCAAGAAGCCTTAGTCAAAAGAGGAGTGATAAAACATTACAATGAAGGATCACACAATACAAATTCCTCAAATCACTATGGAAACAATGATAAACCTAAGTTTTGGCAAGAGAATAGAAATACTAGAAACAATGATGCTACAAATGACAAACAAAATGCGAAACTAGTATTTAATTTGACAACAACTACTATAAAGACTAGTCAAAATAATGACCAAAACATCAATCAAGGTGTCAATCAAAATAACAATCTGAACAATGGGGAATCTAAACCACAATCATATCAAAGACCATCAAATTGACAAAGATTCACACCATTGGGACAAACACTAGAATCAACAATGAGAGAATTTATTTCAAATGGACTTATCACCTTACCTGAAGCAAGAAATTGGGAACCAAAAGTAAAACCATCTTGGTGGAATGATGTCAACTATTGTAACTTTCATAAAAACAAAGGACATAAAACGAATGATTGTATGTAGTTGAAACATTTAATACAAGATTTGATTGACAATAAGAAATTATTCATAGAAGGACATCAAACGAAAAATGATCATAGTGCATTTACAAATCCTTTTCCAAATTATGAAAAGGGAGAATCTTCTTCTACAAATGGTAAAGGTAGAAATGTAAAGTACATTTATGAAAACACTATTCATTGTATTTTTGAGGTTGAGGAAAATAGAATCACTAATAATCAAACTAATAACATTGGAATCAATGACATCATATCACTAAACATGATCCTAAACATAGACACATCCGGAAATTAGATCAATATCATAAAAATAAGGGAAAAGCATGACTACCAACTAGTCAACATGACAACAAGGGGGCAATCCAAGGTAATATTGAAAGGAGTTGCATATAAAACCACGGCTCCCTCTTCAAATCAATACAACATATTCAATCAATTGCAAAAGATACCAAGACATATATCAATATTACAACTCCTTAAAATATCACCATCCCATGAGGTTTTGGAACAAGCTCTTGTGGCCACCATAGTATCCAACAATCTGGATGTCTGTCAACTTCAAGCTATGGTGGGACATTTAACCATGCCTCATTGTCTATCATTTTTTGAACAAGACAATGTATCACTTAATCATCCACATAATGCAGCCCTTCATATAGAAGTATTAATCCATAAACACCATGTTAAACATTTCCTAATAGATGATGGAGCTAGTTTAAACATTTGCACTTTAAAACTGATCCGTGCACTAGGTTATTCTGATAATGTTATTGATGCCAGAAGGAAAACCACAATAAAATCCTATTATGAAGAAGAGAGATCCTCCAAAGGATTGATCGTGTTGCCTATTCAAGTAGGACCAATTGTGAAGAATATAGTTTTCCAAGTTCTAGAAAAAGAGCTAACATATAATATACTCTTGGGATGTCCATGGATTCACAAAATGCAAGCAGTATCCTCAGCTTATCATCAGTGTTTAAAGTTTCCTATCAATGGACAAGAAGTCACTATTTCAGCTAATTACAACAATCCCCAATATTGTAACATGCTTAAAATGACACAAGACACCTTTGTGCACCATAATAGGGAGGCAAGCACTTCTAGTTGATCCAACAGTGAAAAGAAATCAAACGTTGTATCCAAGTGGGTTGAGAAAAAGGACCAATCAAAAGATACAAGAGTTGTTGATTCCACATTATCAAACAATGAGGGTCACCTGAATTCTTTATCACAAAATTTTTAAGAAAATATCCAGTTAACGGACAAAGGCATGGGAGAATATTCCATTGAGTAATCTCTATATCTTTCATAGCTACTACCATCTCCAAGGTCATATGGACAACCATCAACAATAACACAACAATCATCATAGCCTACCACAGTTTTTGATAATATATTTGTGAAGGAAGGTACTTTAGAAGATGAATCTGAAGATAAGGCCATCCTCAATTGGCTCTACAAAGATGAGGCATGTACATCAGAAAATATTAGCATAAAGATAGATCAATATGGAAAGGGAAAAAACAATATTGGAAAAAATGGGGTATGAAGGACAAGGACCTATTGGTAAAAGAAAAGAAGGAATTGTAGAACCCATTCAACCTCTCACACTTCAGCCAAAGGATAGAACATGACTGAGTTATACAAGGGAAACAAAAAAAGGAAACCACTCATGAAGTTGTTGAAAGGATCCTTCAAATGCGGGATAGCTCTGAAATAGATTCTAATGAGTATGATTGGGATTATTTATCAAAAATATCATATAAGGACATACAAGTTGATATTATAAAAGAGTATGTACCTACACATGAGGAGGGACAATGTTCAAGGACTAGACCCCTTGTATTTGGATCACAAAATATCGATGACTCAAGTGAGGATGAACAGATATCAAGTGAGATAGATGACTTGGAGGAGAGTAATATTATAGACCTTGACATCACCACTAAAATTTTTGACAACATTGCTATAGGAACTCTCACTGTTGTTGACTCTAGCCGATTTGATGAATTTTTACCTTTAATACATCCTAAACTTATTGACTGGGAACCAACTGAACCTATTGATATACCTATCTTTGTGTATGATGATGTTATCATTAATTTCCTTTGTAGTGACACACCTGACAAAATTTCTACTCATAAATCTCGTAACAATACTTCAAATAAGGAGGGTGTCAAATCTTCTAGTTGCAAAATTGAAAACAAGAATAATGGATCTAATGGTAAAAACCATTTTATGGCAGCATTAGATCTCAAAAAAGTAAGAAATAAAGAATGCATCTGATGGTGAAAACCTCTCTGAGGCACTGAAAGATGGGAGATTTGACACCCTTCCAGAGCACTATCATGAAAGATCATCAGT
Source organism: Sequoia sempervirens (assembly GCA_007258455.2). Taxonomy (NCBI): domain Eukaryota; kingdom Viridiplantae; phylum Streptophyta; class Pinopsida; order Cupressales; family Cupressaceae; genus Sequoia; species Sequoia sempervirens. The sequence continues at coordinate 17,072,233 of VDFB02000002.1, read as the reverse complement.
TTTGGTGGAGCCTACATAGTTTATCAATATTGGCACAATAGAAAAAGCAAAGACTCTATATTTGGCAGCATCTATGACTGAATAAGAAAAGCTAGAATTCGCCAAATTCTTTGAAGAAAGACACATTAACTTTGATTGGTATTACTTTGATATTGTAGGTTTAGATTCAGATCTTCTAATGCATCATTTATTTCTACCATTTGGGAGAAAACTTATAAAACAAAAACTAAGGAAAATGCATCTGCATATCGCCTTGATGGTAAAGGTCGAGCTGAAAAAGTTGTTAGATGCAAGATTCATCAGGTCTATCGATTATGCTAAGTGGATTTCTAATATTGTACCTATCTCTAAACCAGATAATAGTATCAAAATATGTATTGATTTCATATATGGATGGCTTCTCGGGGTACAACCAAATCAAGATAGCACCTGAAGATCAGGAAAAGACAACATTCACATGTTCATGGGGCACATTATATTGGAATGTCATGCCCTTTGGGTTGAAAAATGCAGGGGCCACATATCAGCGAGCAATGACCACTATCTTCCATGACATGATGCATACCTTTATGGAGGATTACGTGGATGATATATTAGCAAAGTCATATACCAAAGAAGGACATCTGGAGATCCTGGGAAAAATCTTTACTAGGCTAGAGAAGTTAAATGTCAGATTAAATCCTAAGAAATGTGTGTTTGGGGTTACAACAACAAATCTCCTACGATACATAGTGTCAGAAAAGAGTATTGAAGTGGATCTTGCTAAGGTCAAGGCTATAATGGAAATGCCACCACTAAAGAATATCAGTCAACTAAGATCTCTACAAGGCAGGCTACAATCAATTAGGAGATTTATCTCCCAATTAGCAGACAAAAGTCATCCCTTCAATCATTTGCTACATAAGAATGCCTTGTTAAAATAGGTCAGGGTGGGGCAGGTTTGGAGTCAGGTAAGTGTCTGTTATGCGCGCGTATGGTTTGTTGGGTGACAGTTTGTTTTGGCAAGTCAGGGTGGGTTGTGCATTGTGGGACTGGATGATGGTGTGAGTGGGTGTCTTGGTGGTGGTGTGGGGTTGGGTATTGTCAGTCCAGTGGTGGTAGGCTCGCTGCGGTGTCATCCGGTGATGAATTTACAATGGAGCATTGCATTTGTACAAAACAGTGGTTGCTTTGCTTTGATGGATCATTTTACCCAGTAGGTGGGGGTGAGGATTATGTTTGGCCCTCGGATACCATCCCAAAGCCATATAGACTCATGTTTCCATGCACAAATAATGTGGCATAATATGAGGCATTAATCATTGGCATCAAAGTGGTAGTTGAATGGAAAATCACAGAGCTACAAGTATATGGAGATTCACAACTAGTCATTTATCAAGTAAATGATGAATATCAAACCAAAGATGAGAAGTTGATGTCGTATAAGAACATGGTGGATGATCTCAACAAGTACTTTCTAGAGATCAAATTTGAATAGATTCCAAGGGAAAAAAACAAGGTTGTTGATGCAATGGTGACAATTGATTCTCTATTGCAGATTCCATAAAAACAAGGTCATTATGAGTTTTATGGTAGAACAAGTGTCTAATCCTACATATGATAATCTTGAATCTCAAACCATATACCATATAGTTGATGTTGAATCCTCAATCTATGGAAAGACCTATGCTTACCTTAAAGACGTATCTCCTCTAATTCAAAGACGAGCGCAGCTGGTAAGCTAAAACCATACGGCCTTGCCTTAGTGCGACCTTACTTTCTTGCAGATTTGAGGTCTAGGTAGTACTCTTCTTGAGTGTCTGGAACACTGGGGTGCGAGACAACTTCGTGCTTGAGGTTCATGAAGGTATTTGTGGCACCCATTCGGACTAACTCTGTGAAGAAACTCCCCTTACGTTTGGGTATTCTTGGCCAAATATGGAGGAGTCTTATCAGTTTGTTAAGAAATGCTAGAAATTTTAGATCCATGGTAACTTAATCCATGCATGAGCACAAGAATTACAACCATTTACTTCAACATGGCCCTTTTTTCAGTGGGGATTGAACCTAGTAGGAAAAATTAATTTGTCTTCATCCAATGGACACAAATTCATACTCACAACAATGGAATACTTTACAAAGTGGATAGAAGTGGTTCCTTAACAAAAAATCATTTTAAGAGCTTGCTCTTCTTTCATTCTAAATTACTTCATCTGTCGGTATGGCATACCTCAGTCCATGTAACAAAAAATGGTAGACCTTTTAAGAACAGGATGTCCAGGAATTGTGTGAAAAGTTTCATATCCAACATTGTTTTTCAACACCGCACTATCCTCAAGGAAATGGCCAAGCAGAGGATTCCAACAAAAAAATTCTAAAAATTCTAAAGAAAACGGTCAATGATGTTGGACGTGATTGGCATAGTCAATTAAACCCTGCTTTATGGGCATACGAAACCAACATCATAACACCTATAGGAGCTACACCATATGCCTTGGTATATGGATCAGAGGCCATCCTACCTATTGAGTGTTAGTGTAATTAAATTAATTATTACACTAGGATAAGTTAACTTAGGTCATACATCATTTAGTCCTAGGTTGCATTGTAATAAATCATTTAATAATGGGTTAATGTCCCCTTCCTTGATTGTAGGGATAAGATTCCTTCTAGAAGATGAGTTGTCCTTCTAGAACTTATCTCAACATTTAATAATTTCCTTGTTAGTTAGGGTTCATGTTGTCACATGTTAAATCATGATGCATAGCAACATCATCTTGCATCTTGCATCTTTCTCATGCATATATATTCAGGCATTTTTTTTGGTTTTTCATAACTTTCACCCACAATATCAAAAATTGACAAATGAGATATCGTCGGAAAGAGAATTTCATCTACTTTTCAGTGATGACATCAGTTTTGCAAGATTTTGCAGCCATCAAAATCTACAGTCAACTAAATTCAACCCATCATTTTGGACTCAACAACCAGTATCTTATCATCAGATTGTCAGATTTTGGTGATTCCAATGGCACCAAGAAGATAATTTAAGGGTTTTTTTCATCAGTTCATTCACTTTGATTAGTTTCAGCTCCAAGTTCTCTTGCATTAGATTTTTTCAATTCAGTGCATTTGTTCAATAACTTGGATATCCTGAAGCTTGGGAAAAGCATTTTTTATTTTGGAGGCATCTTTTTAGTTGCATACCTCTTTAGAAGCTTCTATTTGATGTTGAAGGTTAGTGTATTTGTATTTTTTGGAGAAATTTCATTATGGGGTTTTCATATACTTCTTCTTTAACTATCTTGCACAAGGGAAACTATAAGCAATGGTGAGAGGGGTTCACACACCATCTTCAATCACTTGATTTATTGCCTCATCCATATGGTATAGTTCCCCATCTGAGTGAAGGTATTCATGATTTTTCTTGGAGTTACAGTAGATACACTGTCTTGGAGATCATTTCAATGCAAGTTGATTGTAATGTTTTGAATGCTATTGATCATTGTGATTTTCCTCATATCCTTTGGGCTAAAATTTTGGAGATATATGGAGATTTAGATTCTCCACCATTCCCCAATGGTCATGATTCAAAATGTCATTCTTCAAATCAGGTACCCCATGATGATATTGTTGAGCAGGAGGTTGATTGCCTTGAATCTTCTGAAGAGGTTGACAAGGTTTCTTCAAATGCTTCTTCTCCATCAGAGATAGTTGGTATCACTTCACATTTAGTGATTCCTTGTTTAGATTCATTGATTGAGGCTTCCATCATCATTCATCAGGACACATTTAGTTTTCCAGACTTGACATCACAAGATGGCTTTGTTTTAGGTATCACTGACTTGGCTACTTCTACAAGTTTGGAGGACATTCTTGAGGGTATATCACTCCTCTATTCAGATTCCACCTTGGATATTTTTCTTGAGTCTCCTCATCCCTTCATCTCAACCTATCCAGAGACTATCTTGGAGGTACTTGGTTTCTCTTCATAAATTTCTTATCCAAGACTTCTTCCCTATCATTCCATTCAAGATTTGAGGTTTCTTTAGCATCTACCATTGGATTGGCTTCAAACTTCTTTTAGTGATTTTGGAGACACTTCATTCAGGGGGGAAATCATGTATCCATCATATCCATCACATCACTATCTTTGGATTTTTTTCAACATCAGTTTCCACATCATCCTGATTTGTCACCTTCTTCATTGATTGGGCATGTACCTGAGTTGATTGTGGAATCTTCATCTTCATCAGGCAAGGAGACACATGATCGGTTTTCAGAGACATCATCATCCACCTTCATCCTTCCTTCCTTCAATTCCTATATGGAATGGGAAGCATCTCTACACTTGCACTTGGTTTTGTTTCTTCTGAAAGGGAGACAATTTGTTTGTCGACATTGGATCATGTTTTGTCTTAAAACACTTACCATTATTGTAGGTGATCACATCTTTTGTGGGGGCTATATAGTCTCTCTATTTCCCTCTGATGGGGAGGCTATTGTATTGTATCCATGTGATGGGTGGTGTACTTGGGGGGTATTTGGGAGTCCTCCATCCTTCCCATCCTATCTCACATTTTTGCATTTTCATCTCCTTTTTGGAGAAGGTTTTGTTCCCAGGTTTTCGTTTTCTCGATTGTGGGGAATATTTGCATCTTTATCATGTTGCCCAGGAACCTAACATGGCTATGGTTAGGATTACATCATCATATCATCATCTTTTGCATAATCATTTGCATTTCCTCCTAAAGTTGAACTTGTAGAGGGGGGGGGGGTGTTAGTGTAATTAAATTAATTATTACACTAGCATAAGTTAACTTAGGTCATACATCATTTAGTCCTAGGTTGCATTTTAATAAATCATTTAATAATGGGGTAATGTCCCCTTCCTTGATTGTAGGGATAAGATTCCTTCTAGACGAGGAGTTGTCCTACTAGAACTTATCTCAACATTTAATAATTTCCTAGTTAGTTAGAGTTTATGCTGTCACATGTTAAATCATGACACATGGCAACATCATCTTGCATCTTGCATCTTGCATCTCTCTCATGTCTATATATTCAGGCATTTTGTACATTTGTAATCATCTCATAATGTAAATCAATAATAGAATCTCCATTGTGCATGCCTAGTTGCAACACTCTTTGTGTGGTTGATTATCTTTCCTAGCAAAGGTCCTCCATTGAATACTGTAGCTTCAGGGACCCTGTGCATCCATAATCTCAACATTGAGGTGGAAATACCATCACTTTGTGTATCACTAAAGGCTATTATTATAGATGAGAATTATAGGGTCTCTAGACTTCAGCAACTAGAATTGTTGGATGAATGTTGTCAACAAGTTGTGAACCATCTAAAGGAATATCAATAGAGAATGTCTAGAAGCTACAATCATAGGGTAAACCCTAAAGTATTTCAGGTTGGTGACTTGGTCCTAAAAGAAAACCCTAGAAATCAATAAGAGAAGAAAAAGAAAGGAAATTTTGAACCTAATTGGCTAGGTCCCTATGTTGTCGCATCAGTCTATGGATTTGGGGCCTATCAACTATCTACACTTGAAGGGGATTTGTTTGATGAATCTATCAACAATATCCATCTTAGAAAGTTCTACACCTAAATCACCTAGTGCACGGTTCAATTCCTGGAAAAATGGTTGCCTTGATGAAAACCTAGCAAACTGGCGTCTTGGTGACAAAAAATACAAAAAATACAAAAAATACAAAAAAAATCATAATAATAATAAAAAAATCATAAATTCTAAAAAAGTGCAATAAAAACATGTGAAAACTTGGAAACAATCACTACTTGTGGTTTAAACCAGCAATTCCATCTATTATAGGCATGTCATGGTCGTTCACTTTCACCATCATTTCCATCCAATATCATATTGTTGCAACGTGGTCATGTCTCACCCTAGCCTAGGGGAAAAATCTTGAACTCACTGGGGCAATAAACTTTGACCTTAATCAAATAGACAAACATCAGTACAACAAGCATGTTAAAAAAAACCAAAACACAATCACAAGACAACATTTGGCAATCAATCATACATGATCAAAACACTCATCGGAAAGCATAAAATTAGGTTTTTCAAGTCAAAATGGATGATCTAATTTGAATAATGATTGAAATACTTTAAGAAAAGGTTGAATTGTTGTACTTTTATTTTTTTTATCATTTCTTTGGAGCAACTCGATGATGAATTGAACTAGAGAAGCTAGGAAGAAGAATGATATTTTTCTTTGTTTGTTGTTTGTGAATTAATTATTTATTGTGTGAATTGTCACAAGACATGCTCTACAAAGTATCACTGATGATATTTTGAATTCACACACTATAATGATTAATTCTTGTATGTTTACATAAGAAATGCTCAGGTCATCTTGATTTAATTATACCTAGATGTTTGTGTTCACTTGCAATATCAAAAATCATGAAAGTAGTACTAAGGTCATCATGGTCTAAATTATACCATCGATGCTTGTACTCACTTTCAACACTTTAAAAGCTACATGATGATAAAAAAGAAAAATAAATGGATTGTTAAGGTGTCAATGTTTGCATATAGATTTGTATGATAAAATTAGATTGAATTTATGTTAGTTTTTGCATCTGCAAAATATATTGTTCCAAAGATGGGTAACCAATTCATAAACGGTGTTAACTTTCCTTATTAATGGATTGAGTATAGTTGAAATTAACAAAAACATTATCATTATCATGTAGCTACATAATCATTTCCATTGCATACATTAGAAAACATTATTATATCATTTCATCATTCAAACATTTGATCATATAATTTGCATTAATCATGTCATTTCTTCATTTGGGCATCACATCATAAAATTGCATGAGAAAAACTATCAAAAAAACAAATCTCTATGTAGTTACATTTTCATCCATTCATCATATCATAAAACATACATTATAAGTACAATTATATTCATCATTCATTCATATATTTATGATATCATATATCTACATTTAAAATAGCAAAAAAATAAATGTGCACATATCCTATTTACATCATTACTCATATATCATTGAAACATCACATCCATAATTATGCATATGGTTACATTATCATATAATTTGGATAAATGCATCATCATACATCTATTATCCATTATCATCCAACACACATCATGCATCCATACATCATCATTATTCACATATCACATTTTAACATCATAGATAGAACATCATCAATCATAGCATATGATCATGATCATTAAATGTGTCCATAGCAGTATCATATAAATCATCACATAACATATAGAACATAAAGATTAAATGCATCCATCATAGAACCATATAGAACAGATATAAATTGATCAATCCATCACATATCATATAGAACTCAAAATAATAATGTCAAGTATACAATGATATCTGAAATGTGAGGAGATGTAACATCAAATATGGCTGTAAAAAAAAAACTGAAGTATACATCATATCTCAAAATACATCAGGAAGTACAATCATACGACTATGTGTTGCTAGCTCTAGATGGTGCAAGAATATCTAGACTAGTCCCTTCACCACCAGATGTACTAGGATCTCTCGGGTCTCTCAGAAGAGGCTATGTAACACCCCTACTCATGGTCTTGGACTAGCTCCTACCAAATCGAGACTGGTCATAACTCACTCTCTGCTCAAAGGGAACTACATCATGATACTGCCCTCTATAGTACTCTAACTCCTGACCTACACAAAGAACCTCTCTCATATAATCTGCTACAAATTTACCATCAGCCAATCTTTGTAACCTCTCAGTTGTCAATTGTGCCTACTCTACAGCTCGTCTGGCTGCATCTCTCTCAATTGTCAATGAGGCAATATGTGCCTAAGTAGCCGCCAACTTTCCCTGTACCTAAGCAAGAGTCTATGCATGAGATTGGGCCTGAATTTGCATCTAGTTCTGTGTCTAAACCAATAAAACCCATTCCTATATCAACTACCCTTATAAGGTCTAACCTACATCTATAAACTGGCAATCTACATCTACTAATGTCGTGAAGGTACCCCAATCTGCACACGCTGCTTGGTAGGAGCTATCAGTGATCACCTCTTACAAGGCACCATATAATCTGACACATCTATGATTGTACCTGACCCACTTGCACTTGATCCACCAGCACCACCACCTCCTCCATCATCACCACCATCATCATCTCCCTCCTCATCTCCATCCCCCTCATCATCGGTACTACTCTCCTCCTCACCACTACTCTCAACAACAATCTCCTCCTCACCAGGTAATGGCACTGGCTCATCAGGAACGATAATCCGTGGAAAGGTATGTAGAGCTAGATATTCTTCATAATCCATTGTAACAGGTGCCTTGGTAATATCAGGACGAATCTCCTAGACTCAAGGTTGTAGACCCTAGGACTCCTAAACAACAAAATCATATGAAAGATAGGGTCCCTACTCTATAGTATCTATCTGACAATAGCCATAATGGGAAACACCCTAGGGCATGCCCTGTACAATACCATACTTCATGAGCACTCTACTAAATAAAAATTTCTCCAAAACCCCACGAGTCTAACCAATCAGCAAGATCGACTAAGAGAGATATGACAATTGAATATCACTGTCATCTCACTACTCACAATCTAGATAGGGGCGCCATGTCATAGCCTCAACATTGTCCAACACTCTCCTCTAATGCTCCAACTTACCCAGTCTAGGTTGAGTAAGATGACTTGTGTAAATATGCACATATGGGCTCATGGTAGGTCGTTGTCTCACCATCACTAGATGCGTAACAGCTATATGCTCACACGCCCAAACCTGTAGTAATGTAACACCTAAGGACAAACTACGACCTTAGAGGTAGACAACCGAATGAAAATTGTGATAAATATGGACAAGCATACACATGCCCTAGGCATATCTCATACCATGAACAATCATGCTCTCCAAAACACAACCCCAACCAATAGAAAGTCCCTTTGACCTACAATCAATACAAAGGAACCCTCCAATAAAACCAACAAGAACAGAGGGAAAAGTGGCATAGGCATCCACCATATCGCACCATGGAATCTTGTATCCACAAATAGTATCATCCTAGAACACTCTGCAGAGAGCATCGATCTCACCCTGCTATGAAGAATCATAAAATACAATGTCACCAACAATGAGTATCCTTAGGAATGACTATCATCTCACCAGTAGGAAGGTGGAAGGTATTATGCTGGTTATGCCACCTCTCTACTAGGGCTATCAGGAGACCCTGATTTATCCTAATCTAGGGCATATATAATAGAGAAAACAAACCACAACACGTAATGAATGTAGTCTCAAGCTACGCTAGCTATGGTATCAAATTAAATGTCCTAGGGAACTGCTCTTGAATCTGTAGGTTCGTCAATGACTCCTATTATCACAAAATATTCAAAGTCAGTACTCTTTTTCAAATCATTAAACATCAATCAACCTATCAAATCTAATCAGCTCTAGTGAGACTTTGATCAAATCTCGTGAGCAAGCATCATTGAATCTCACCTATCATGAGGTCAATCATCAATCTTAAATTGTACCTTGATGCAAAACAAAGGAAGAAAACTAAAATTTCAATCTCATTTAACAAAAAATCAAAGCAATCTTGTTTGATTACTCATCTCAAATTCATTTTTTCCCTTCACAAAACCTTGATTCCAAAGCACTCAAACAGAAAACAAGGCACCAAATCATTTATTGATTCCACAAAGAATCTTAGCAACATCACAATATTCAACCCAAACCCATTTATCCTTTCTAACATTACAAACAAATGTAAATAGGTCTGCAAAATCATATTAAACCATTCTCCAAACTTTATTCAAGACTTTTATCAAATACTAATTTGTAACCCTCTTGATTGCTCTTCCAAGCATTGTAACAATGCTAGGGAATCACCTAATGAACCAAAGTCTTCAACACTTACACATGAAACCTCAATAATATTGAAGAACACAATATAATTGACTTAAAAACCAGTTTTCAAAGGATTACAATCAATATAAATGGAGTTATGAATTTTTGAAAGCTTGCTGCCTTGTCAAAATCTGAACTTGACAATTTCTACCAAAATGAGCATAACTTTCTTAATATTCAATGAAATGACCTCAAACCAATTCCAAAATAGATATAACTCATTCCTCTATCCAACCATAGATGATTTAGTTCATTTGGAAGCCGTACCTGCACATACATTTTGCTGCAACATGACTATTACAGAGAAATCTAAAAAACTGCAGTCAATAAAACCACCATAACTTCCACAAATCAACACAAATCTGCATGAGACAAAGTTTATTTGGAAGGTGATTGAGATTAATAACACATTAAAACAATTATAAATGTACTTCAGCCTATAAAATGGTCGTACAACATCAAAAACCAAAGAATTTTTGTGAAAATATGCATAAAATCAAAGTTTTTTCATTATTAGATCCAAGGATTCAATAACCGACCACAAAATGATTACAAAATAATTTTTAAAGGAATTTAGATCATGTATGATCAGTTTCTAACCTATTTCCAACTTCCTACCCATTTTTAGTCCCTAATGATCATTTAACTCCCTAATTGCAACTTTTACACTTTTTGCAAATTGACATTATTTGTTGACAATTTTACATTTTTTTGCAATTACTCATCAAATGACTTTGAATGACCCCTACAAATGAAAAAATGGAATCATTTACAAAAAAGAATCATGGTGATGTGATGGTTCTCCTGCACCATACCTCACCTATCATGAGGTTAATTAATCAAATCAACCTCGCCTATCATGAGGTTTATCAATCAGACTATAATTATTCCTCGCCTATCATGAGGTTAATTATCATCAATCGATCATCAAACCTCACCTATCATGAGGTTGAACATCATCTACTCTATTGAGATCATCAATCATATCAAATCAAATGGCTGACACGATTGAAATTGACAAAATCAAGGATAAAAATTGACAAACTTTATCATTTTGACTTGGATGTGCTAAAACAACATTTTTATGTGCCACAACATTCAATGCGCCATTAAAACAGATCAATGCGCTAAAACATTGGATGCACCATTTTAGGAGGTCAATGTGCCACTTGAGGAAAAACATGTGCTATATCATCATATGCGCTACTTTACCCTATAGATGCACCATTTTAGGTGACATATGTGCTATTATAGCCTATGTGCTACTTTGACCTATGTGTGCGCTAAATAGTCTATTCTAAGCGCTAAAACAATGTGTGTACTATTTCATCCTACATATGCACTACAAAAATTGACCTATGTGCTAAACTAGTGTATGCGCTAGAATAGTAAGTAGATGTGCTACATTGAGTGATGTATGCGCTGAAAGATTTCAAAAGTTTAAAACCAAATAAAATGCACGAAAAACAAGAAAATATGAAAAACAAGGAGGTTCACAGGTACGTACCAGAGGTCCATAGCGATCAAGCGATTGTGTCGATGAACACGCTCGAAATGGTGAGTGTGGTAGGCGATTGACATTTTTCTCCACAAACCTCCAAGTCACTGCTCTCAAATTTCAAAACTCAAATTGTACAAATGAATTCTAAATCACCCTTTTTAGCTTTTTAATAGAATTATTAAAGGTGATTTTTATGGGATTTATTTAATTTATTTACTGGAGGCTTAATTCAAAATTCATCACAGGGCATCTTTTAAACTATTTTTCGGGAGATAAATTATTTCATCATCAAAAATCATCAGAAATCATCAAAAATCATTAGAAAATCATTGAAAATTTTGAAAAATTCCAAAAAAATCAAAAATTCATCAATTTATCTCCCGAGGGGGCATATATCCATCATCACAGCAAAATCAACATCTGGAACATAATAAAAAAAATTGTCGGTACTAGTAGCAGTAGCAAAATTTTCTTTGAAGTAATGCGTAAACAAATCACTTCAAAGAGGGGAAAAATGTATACACCTAAAAATGGTTTGGATAATCTAATTAATTAAATATGATTTATTTTATTAATTAACCTTAAATTCATCTACTATTGAATAAATAGAAATATTTATTTATATAGTTCACATTTATATTCTTCTAATTATTCTCTCTTAATTAAATAATCAAAACTTCAATAGTTTTAATTTAATTATCATTATCCCTCTTTTATTAAATAAACACTATCAAAAACATTTTTTTATTTTAATAATTGTTATTTCTTCCTAAATTTGAAACAAATCCAAATATTCAAATTTATGCACATATTTCTACAGCTCATCATATCTCACCTACCAAATTAGATATGTTATGTCTAATTTAATTCATCTCAACGTTCACGGCCAAATTGGAGACAAATTTACAGGGGAACTTCTTCATCTTCTTCCATTGATTCTTCCTATCATCTGGAAAATGCTTTTGTGGGGAGGAACAATCTCCATAATCAGCCCAAGCTTCTTCATCCTTCACCATTCAATTCTTCAGATCAAATCTAGACCTTTGCTTTGCTACCCCTTCACAAATATGTTGTCGTGAATCTATAAATACAGCCTCTTTTAATAGGAAATGGATCTGAACTTTGTGCAAAATTACTTTGCAGAAATACCAATTGAGCAATCAAGCATCTTAGCCATAAGCAATTATCATTTAGCAATAGAAATAACAATCATTTTAGAATAAAATCAATATCATGGCTTTTCATTTAGCTGCATCATATTTTACTGTAGCTTCTTTCATCAAGTTTCATGTCAATTTAGATTATAGTAGCTTCATCATATCATTTAGATATCATTACATAAGATTAGGTTATTGCATTTAGCAGCATCTCATTCTCTAGATTGGCATTTTAATAGTCATAATGCTTACAAAATCTGAGAGCCCTGTGACTTAATAAATCCTTGGAGATAGAGAGCAATATGATGCTTTCAAGAGTTTTCCTATGTTAATTAGATTAATTATTGTTGATTCTCTTGATATAATGTCTTATTAAGAAGTGTTGTTTGTTATTTTACTCATTACTTATTCCACACTTACATTGGCTATTGGAAGTACAAGAACTAATTTCAAGATGGAAGATGTGGTTTCCTCGATGTTGTCAAAAGAAATGTGAAGGAAGTCTTATGAGATGGCCAAGGAGGCTCTTGCTATTCGGGGTAGATCAAAGGAGAGAGGCAAGAAGAAAGACAAGAAGTCTAAATCCAAATTTGTAGGGAGATCAAAGTCTCCTGGTAAAAATTCCAAGGTGAAATGTTGGAACTATGGGCGAACTAGTCATATCCGAAAGGATTGTAAGGAGGAGAAAAAGAAGAACTCTTTTGACAATGACTCTTCTCAGAGTGATGTATATTTCTTCATTGCAGCCTTGGTGACTCAAGCATTAGATGATGTCAGGTTGATTAACTCAGGTGCATCTTTTCACATGACATCTCACAAAGATTGTTTCACTAAGTATGAAAAGTATGATGGTGGAAAGGTGTACATGGAAAGTGATTCATCTCTGGTGATTATTGGTCGTGGAAGATTTAGAATCCAATTCCCTAACAGATGAATCAAAGGGATTGATGGCATACTACCAAGTTTGGCTCGTAACCTACTTTCTGTCAGTAAGTTGAATGATGTTGGTGTTCAAGTTTCTTTCTTGAGTGGAGGTTGTAAGATGACTAGAGGCACAATGGTGTTGGATAAGGGTGCATGCATAGGCACTCTGTACAAGTTGGATGCACGTCTCATTCAATATAACAATGTCTCTGTAAAGTCAAGCAAAGTTTCCCGTGTAGAGAAGGAGAATGAAGCTCCTCAGGGTGAAAATTCCTTGGAGGTGAAACTTCCAGTAGAGAAGACCATGTTGTGGCATCATAGACTCGGTCAGATAGGAGAGAAATGCTTAAAAGCCTTGAAAAAAAAAATCTTATTGAAGGGCTTGTTGATTGCAACCTTTAGTTTGATTTTTGCGAACATTGTATTTATGGAAAGCAGCATCATGTTTCATTTTATTCAATTCCTCATAAATCTTCTGGTGTACTGGATTATGTTCATTCTGATGTATTTGGTCAAGTGAATGTTTCTTTGTTATCAAAGTCTAAATATTATGTTTCCTTTATTGATGATTATTCGAGAAGGGCATTTGTGTACTTTCTTAAGAGTAAATCAGAAGTGTTTAGTTAGTTTAAAGAGTTTAAAAACTTGGTAGAGAATTAGACTGGAAGGAAAATTAAATGCTTGAGGATGGATAATGGTGGTGAGTTTGTTCTGCATATTTTGAAAGGTACTGTAAAGACCATGGGATTAAAAGGCATAAAACTACACCTTATACTCCACGGCAGAATGGAGCTGTTGAAAGGTTAAACATGGTGCTGATGGAAAGAGCGAGAAGTATGTTGAGCGGTGTTGGTCTAGAGTAGAAGTTTTGGGTTGAGGCTATGGCTACAACATGTTACTTGGTAAATCATTCACCTTGTTCGGATCTTGTTGACAAAACACCTTTGGAAGAATGGTCTGGTAAGAAGCCCTCTTTGAGACATATTTGTGTCTTTAGCTGAAAGGCATATGCATATGTGCCAAATGAGAAAAGATCAAAGTTGGAGAACAAAGTTGTTAAATGTATCTTCATTAGCTATGGTGTTGGTGTGAAAGGATACAAGCTTTGGAATCCTATCACTAAGAAGGTTTTGTACAGCAGAAGTGTAATCTTTCGTGAGTTGAATCCTTCAATAGTTGGTCAGTAGTTAGAAATAGATATAAAGGAAAAGAAGGGTGATGTAGTTGAAATCCCTCAAACTCTAGATAAAGAGGAACTACAAAGTGTACCTGAAACTAAGGAGAGTTCTAGCAGCTCTGAGAGTTCTAAAGAAGAAGAACCACGACCTCAGCCTCAGCCTATGAGGAGCTCTACATGTGAAAAGCATCAACTTGACAGGCATGGGTTTTCTATGTTGGATTCAAACTATTCCTATGCTTTGTTTACTAGCACTGATGAGCCTAGGACTATGAAAGAGGCAATAATTATGTATGACTCAAATTCCTGGTTGGAAGCCATGAATGAAGACATGGTGTCATTGAAGAAGAATGAAACTTGGGATTTGGGATTTGGTACCTTTGCCTGAAGGGCAAAAGCCTGTTGGTTGTAAATGGGTATTTAAGAAGAATACCAGTTTGGATGGTAGTGTTGAAAAGTATAAAGCTCGGTTGGTCATGAAAGGGTATTCCCAAGTGGAGGGAATTGATTATAGAGAAAGATTTTCCCTTGTAGCTAAGCTAACATCTATCAAATCTCTTTTGTCACTTGCAGCCGCGTATGACTTGGAGATCGAGTAGATGGATGTGAAGATAGTGTTTCTTCATGGAGAACTAGAAGAAGAAATTTATATTCCCCAGCCTGAGCACTTTGTTGAAAAAGGTAAAGAAAACCTGGTTTGCAAGTTTGTGTGGTTTGAAGCAATCACCTAGAATGTGGTACCAAAATTTTGACACCTTTGTGTTTTCGTTGGGATTTGTGAGATCAAAATTTGATCATTGTGTGTATTATAAAACTAAAATTGATTGTGTGCTTATTATTACCTTGTACGTGGATGATATGTTGTTCATAGGAAATAGTCAGACTATGATTTCTGATCTTAAGTCTTAGTTGTCCGCAAAGTTTGAAATGAAAGATCTGGGTGCAGCAAGGTATATTATGGGGATGGAAATAAAAAGGGATAGAGGAAGTAGAAAGCTTTGGCTCAGCCAAAGTAAGTATATCAATACTGTCCTAGAGAGATTTTGAATGACTGATTGTAAGTAACTAGTTGTTCCAATGTTGCAAGGAATGAAGCTATTTGTTGAAGACTATCTGAAGTCTTCTGCTGAGATGGAGGACATGACCAGGGTACCGTATGCAAGTGTTGTTGGTAGTTTAATGTACGCAATGGTCTATACTAGGCTAGAAATTTCCCAAGCAGTGTGAGTTCTTAGTTAGTTTATGGCTAACCCAAGAAAGCCACATTGGATATGTGAAGAGGATTTTTAGATATTTGAAGGGTACCAAAGTTTGCTCTGTGCTATCATGGCAACTCAGCAAGATAAGAGATATCTTAGCATTTGTGGGTATGTGGATTCTAATCGGGCAGGGGACATTGACAGTAGAAGATCCACTAGTGGATACATTTTCATGTTATCTAGTAGAGCAATGAGTTGGATGAGCAAGCGGTAGGCTGTAGTCACTTTATCTACTACTGAGGTAGAATATATGGCAGCAACACATGCTTGCAAAGAAGTCGTTTGGCTTAGGCGTTTATGTTCAGATATCAAGTTTAGTGTAGGGAAAATTATGATTTGTTGTGACAGTCAAAGTGCTATTTATTTGGAGAAAAACCCCACTTTCCATGCCGGGATGAATGTGAAGTTTGTGTTTTCTCTGATTGAGCAACAAGCTGATGGTTTGGTGGGACCAGTTTGTGTGGATGGTGACAAAAATGTACGGTGGTGACTTGGATGCCGAAAAATGTGGGGACCACTTGGAGGTTGGGAGTTTAATATTTAAGTCTTTTTTGAGAGACTTAAAGTGAATATTGTATATTACCATCTTGATTCTCTGGAATTGCACAAGTGGTATACATGTGTCTTGGCAGAGATCACAAGGAATGACCAACAATTTGGTGTGATAGTCAAATACGATGGACGAGTGATGTGTCGACACATGGCACAATTTCATTTGTTGATTTTACGTCACTATTTTAAATCAACAACCATTGGCCAAAAGTTGTATTTCCTATTAGCGATATGTTTGCATTTATTGCATGAAATGACTTGGGGGTCAACAGAGTACAAAAATGGCAATATTCCCCTATAACCAAATTTATTACAAAGTGGCTTGATCTGTGTTGCATGGTGGTGTGTGTAACTCGGCATGAAGGAAGCTTTTTGACAAAGGAACAAAGAAAAATTAAATGAAACCCTAATGGTTGTTGGCTAGTAGTTAGAATTCATTGTATGTCGTATGAGCATTGAAAATAGTGAGTGAGATGAATTGTATGTGCGATTCGAGGTTGACCAAGGTGATATTATTGTGAGTTATCATCTGAGAGTGAAGGCTGTAACTCTGTATATAATTTATTTACTATAATACAAAGTGACTTTACTTGGTGTGGTGGTTTTTCTCCCATAAGGGTTTTCCCACGTATATCTGGTGTTATCTCTGTGTGTGATATTTTTTTCTGTCCTATTGTTCTGTGAATGTGCATCTCAAATGTGTGTAACTTGCTAAATGAATGGTTTTTTTCACTTCTCTCCTAAAGATTTTTCATTAGGAAGGCGTTTTCGCACTATCACTTTCCTTACAACAAGTGAATGGGTGTTAGAACTTCAAGAGCATACATGATGGACCAAGTTTTTATAGTTTCTATTATTTTTAGTTCTAAAGACTTTATGGCTTGTGTCGAGCTTCTCTAATATTTTCATGTCATGTGCTTTAAATTCTATTAGTTGTTGAAAATTATTTGAAGACTTTACCAACTGAAAAGTAGGATTTTGTTAGCTGCTCTCATATAAATATGTAACTATTGAAAATGATGGTATATAGAAGAATATCATTATGCTACCACTATGTTTTCTAAGTTATACTTTTCATATGAATAAAATAAGTTTTTCCCACCACTTTTGGAGTTACTGAATAATGTGAATGGAGTTCTTTGAATGAAGTAATTGGGAGTTACCAGTGTATGTGATTTGAGCTAAGTGTAGGAGCACCTAAGAGCTAGCCACTCGAGGGGTTGTAGACTAGATAGATAAGTATTTTACTTCGAATTTTGTACTTTCCTTTAGTAGATAATAACTGGAATTGGAATTTATTTTCATATGTGTAATTTTGTCATGATAAATCCTACAGGTTGTAGCTAAATTTGTAGTCTTTGAATTTAGTGTCTGAAGTTCTAGAGAACTTCTTTTAGTTGTTTTAGATTGCTAAATCATTTTTTGCTAGTTGTTTTAGATTGTTATCTTTTGATTAGATCAATGTCTCCTAGTTTCTTTACAAGCTTTACTTCTTCAACAATCTATACATTTCTTAGTTTAATCATTTTCATGCTTTCTAGTTTAGTGGTTATGCTTTTTAGATTCATAGTTTTTTGCTTTCTAGTTTAGTTATTTCAAGATTTTTAGATAGATGATTTCTTGCTTTCTAAGTTTAGTGGCCTCTTAGTTTAGAGTTTTGTTTCAGCTATTCAGTATTTAGAAATCCCAAGAGAGATAGTCAAGATGTTTTCTATTGCATATAGCCTTTGGACACTACCCGATAGATATATTAATGTGTTTATCAACTAAAGTGTTAGGACCTAATGACATTCTATCACTTTTTGGTGTCATTGTCGGGGATGCCTTATTTTCCTAGTGTTAGTAGGAGATACCTTGAATACCTCTTTTAGGAACAAAAATAGTCCCTTGGATTATTTTCTACATGGTTAGGAAACAAGGCCCCCATAGAAGATTCATACCAAATACAAGTAGGCAGGAAGGAAACTTAGATCAAGAACTTACTGAGGAATTGACCGAACAGGGTCAACCTGAGACCTTCCCACATACAACAAAAAGAGAACGCGGTTGTAGAGGAACATATTCCTTTGTAAACTTTAGAACCTCACCCAACTGAGTGAATTTTTGAAGAGGATCACACTCCCTTCAACATCATATGACAATGAAAAATATCTCACCAGCCTTCTTGCCAACCTTTTGGAGATTTTTCAACTGAGGACCCTGACTAGTTTCTATTTGAGTTTAAAATATTGTGTCATACATATGACTACAAGAGTGATAATCAAAAACTAAAACTTTTCCCCTCCACTCTAAAAGACTCAGCCATGCATTGGTTCATGGGATTAGCTTCTCAGTCAATAACCTCCTAGGATGAAATGGAGTCTGCCTTTTTGGATAAATACCAAAGTTACTGTAGGGTTAGCAATAGGAAAGAAGAATTATTCAAAATAAGGAAAAATGAGGATGAAAGTCTAGAGAATTACCTAGATAGGTTTATCTTCTTATCTAAACATTGTGGTGGAGAAGTTATAAGTCTTGATATTCTGAAGACCCTATTCCTGAAAGGTCTTGATCACGAAGCTCGAAGGAGTTTGGATTTAATGGGAAAAGGAGATGTGTCCCAACTAGGTCTTGATGATTTACTGAATTGTGTTATAATTTCTCTCATACTTGAGGAGGTATCTGGAAGTCCACCCGCTTTAAAGGTTCTAATAAAATAAGAAAACTACATGAAGAGCTAGCCAACTTCAAGACCGACACTCTTGTTCAGTTAAACACCATGTTAGACAACATACAAACTAAAACGCAAAGTCCTAAGACTTTGTCCATTTCTTGCCCCAGGTGTCAAAACAAACTTTTGCTAAGGGGATTCCCTTTGGGAAAAGTTGACAAAATTGACGTTTGTCAAGTATGTGACAAAAATAACCCCACCGATCAGTGTGAGCTTCTGAATGCCATCTAGAATTCTAAGAAAAGAACACCCCCAGTTGAGGAAGAAGTAAACGTTGTAAATCAAAGAACTAGAGGAAATTTTTCCTATAGCCAAAATTCAAACCCTAACTAGAAATCTCAGCCCAACTAGAACAATAATCAATGGGAAGCACCCTGGCCTTAGGAACCACCTCCAGTACCACCTAATTGGGGAAATTATCCTTCGAGACCACCTGAATGGGAAAATCAATCTTGGGGCAATCCTCAATGGCCTAACCATCCTCAACAATAGTGGTACACTCAGAATCCCATTCCTCAATGGAATCAACCTTAGCATCAGTTTTATACTATTCCTAGAAGGATGCCTACCCAACAACATAATCTTTTACCACCTCCCTAGAATACTCAACAAAATGAATGATTTAACCAACCACCATTTCTAGTGCAACCTATTCTAAATCTAAAGAACAATCACCCAACTACTCTGGTGTATTCCACTAAACATGACAATATCACTGGACTTAATGTAATACGCTGTGGAAAATTGCAATTGAGGTTTGGAAAAATACTTTCACAATCAACTATTGAAGAAATTATAGATAAACCTATTAAGAAGTCCTCTGAGACAACTACAACAATGCCCACCTCCATAGAACAAGCCCCAAAATCTATTCAAAACGAGCCCAACCTGCCATCTTCAACTGGAGCTTTTGACCTACCTCAGGAGGAGGGGGGTCAGTCTCCAACTGAACTTTTGAAGGATTCCACTCCTAAGGACAAAATCAAAGCATCTTTTCCAAAGCATCTAAAACTAATTATTGTAAAAGATACCCCATAAATGACCATATCTACCAAAATTGCATTGATACAAGAAATTAAACAATTGTAGATTCAAGTTCCTTTGCTACAAGTGATTAAGGAGTTTCCTAAGTTGAACCAACTTATCAAATAGTTGTGTATCAAAACTCTAGGGAGGAAACCAAAATGAATAAATACTATCCACATAAATGGTTATCTAGTTGACTTGTTGGCTAGGATGACCATTGTTCCAAAATATGATAATCCAGGTAGTCCACTTATAACAGTAATAGTTAATGAGGTAGCAATACCTAATGTTTTGGTGGACCTTGGAGCAGCCATTAATGTAATAACTGTTGATGTGATGGAAAAATTGGGACTTACTAATTTACGTCCCACAACTACAATCTTGCAGATGGAAAATCAATCCATAGCTATTCCCAAGGTCATCATTGGAAATGTTCTTGTTAAGGTGGATGGATGGGAATATCCAGTAGATTTTCAAATAATTGAGTCCCTTACACCTAAAGATAGTTATCCAATAATTCTTGGAGGACCATGGCTGGATACGGTTGCTACCAAAATTGACTATAGAGAGGGATGAATGACCATTTCACATGGACCTAATAGTAAAAATTTATTTTTGTATCCTCTTTCCAAGCTTGTCGAACACAATAAAGTATGGGTTGATGAACTAGAAAGTTTGAATGGACAAGGAAATTTGGCTTTACTGGCCATGGTAGTCATCAAATAGCATGGTGAAGAATTAGAGGATGAATTGGAAAACAATGTGGAAAGTCTCACAATGGATTTGAGTGGTGAGGAGATGATGGATGTAGAAGAAATCCTAGGACACCCAATCAACATAGAACACGTAGAATTTGACAATGCCAGTTTCATGGGATTGTATTGTCCTTTGACAAGCTTAGTTCCAAAAATGTACCATTTCTTTGCAAATGTTGCCAGGCTTCGTAAAACCATACCTCATAGTTGTCCTCTTAACACCCTAATAAGGCCCATGTATACTATCATATCCAACCATCTAGGAGTTAAAACCATTATGTTGCTGCTAGGAAAAACTTTGAACATTAACAGTTGGTTGATTGAGTCAGAAGAACACAAATTGTTTGACACCCTGGTGAATAGATCTAAAGCTTTCGCTTGGGACTATGCAGATATGAGAGGAATGCACCCTAGTGTGTGCACTCATCATATCTATACTAAGGATGTTTGACTTGTTTGCTAACCACAACAGAGACTTAATCCTCCTCTGAAAAACATTGTTAAAACTGAAATTGAGAAACTCCTACAAGTAGGGTTTATCTACCCGATTTCTGATAGCAAATGGGTGTCACCTTTGGTTGTGGTTCCAAAGAAGAATGAAAAGTGGAGAGTGTGTAGACTATAGGGAAATTAACAAAGCAAGACATAGAGATTATTTCCCTCTGCCATTTGTAGACCAGGTGTTGGATAACTTGGTTGGGAGGAAATATTTTAAATTTTTTGATGAATTTAGTAGATACAACTAGATACAAGTAGTAGCAGAAGACCAAGATAAGACGACCTTTACTTTCCCTTGGGGGACATTTGCATATCGGGTTCTTCCCTTTGGGCTATGTAATGCTCCTGTAAAGTTCCAGAGAGCTATCTTGGCTATATTTGTTGAGTTGGTGAATGAATGTGTGGAAGTTTATATGAACAACTTCACTATATATGGTTCAAGCTTTGATGAGGCCCTCAAAAATCTAGATAAGGTGTTGAAGTGATGTGAGGATCATCATTTTTCCCTAAGCCTGAGAAATTTCTGATAATGGTGGAACAAGGAATAGTGTTGGGACATCATATTTCAGCTGAAGGGATTACGGTTGATCCTAAGAAAATCAAAGTAATACAACTCAAAATCCCAAAAACCTAGACTAATTTCAGAAGTTTCTTAGGGCATGTTGGATACTATCAAAATTTTATAGAAAATTTTAGTAGAATCGCAGTCCCTATGTTCTCCCTCCTTCAAAAGAATGTAGAATTCATCTGGACACCTAAGTATCAGTCATCATTTGAAATCATCAAGGAGAAACTCATCTTTGCTCCTATCCTTCATGGACCTAATTGGAACCTTTTGTTCCATATCTATGCTGATGCATTTGATGATGCCATTGGAGTGGTTCTAGGACAAGAAGATGAGAATGGGGGAAAATATTCCATATATTTCATGAATAAGAATTTGACGTCAACAAAAAGGAATTATACCACAATGGAGAAAGAATTCTTTGTTGTATTTCATGCAATTAAGAAATTTTGACATTATATCATGAGATCCAAAGTCACAGTGTACACAGATCACTCAGCCATCAAGTACCTCATAAATAAACCTGTAGTAAATGCAAGAATAATTAGGTGGTTGCTTCTTCTCAAGGAATTCAATGTGACAATTATTGAAAAATGAGGGAAGTCTAATGTAGTTGTGGATTTCTTATCCTGGATTAAACATGATGGTGATTGTGCTCCGATATAGGATGAGTTTCCAGATGAAAATACGTTTTCTCTCTACTAAAACCCCTTGGTTCTCCGATATTGCAAACTACTTGGTCACTGCAGAAGTACCGCCTCATTTTTCATCAAAGCAAAAGAAATGACTTGTTAGAGAAAGTGCTCCTTTCAAATGGATTAATGAGATCCTATTTTGATGTGGACCTAATATGGTTCTATGACATTGTGTTAGGGAAAATGAGACCTATAGTATCCTCAAAGCATATCATGATGATCCTTTTGGAGGGCATTATTCTGGTAAAAGGACAACTCACAAGAATTTGGGAGCATGATACTACTAGCCTTCTATGCACAAGGAAATTGAGAAATATGTTTGTAGATGTGATGAATGTCAAAGGGTAGGAAGACCAACTGCATCTAATGAAATTCCCTTCGAGCCTTAGGTAGTCCTTGAACCATTTGAAAAATGGGATTGGATTTTATTGGCCCTATAGACCCTCCTTCACAAGAAAAAGAGTACATTTTGTTCTATACAGACTACCTGACTAAGTGGGTGGAAGTGCAATCCCTACGTGTTTCTAGGGAGGAACAAGTAGCTAATTTCATTTACAACAGAATTTTCCTCATATTTGAAGCTCCTAAGACAATTGTCACAGATCAGGGCCCCTATTTTATGTCTAAAGTTTTTTTAGCCTTCACATATCATTTCTAGGTGAGTCACAAGAAGTCCTCACCCTACCATCCTTAGGCGAATGGACAGGTCGAAGTTACTAACAAGGAATTGGAAAACATTTTAACAAAAATAGTTTTATTAGGAAGAAAAGACTACGCTCATAAACTACCTAAAGTTGTTTGGGCTTACAACACCACTTGGAAATCAACTACTAGCTATAGTCCATACAAGTTAGTTTTTGGGAAGAAACCCCTCTTTCCCATTGAATTTGAACTCCAAACCCTTAGGAAAACCATGGAGTTAGGTGTAGATCTTAAACAAGCCCAAATCAAGAGAGTTTTATAGCTTAGTGAACTAGATGAACTCCATTTGGATGTCATCCATCAAATTGAGCTGGTTCAACAACAATGCAAGGTTTGGCATGATAAAAATATCAAGGAGAAATAATTCCATAATGGGGATTGGGCATTATTGTTTGATTCCAGATACAAGGATCATCAAGGAAAACTCAGAATGCACTAGCTTAGACCATATGAAATTTTTGAGGTATTTGCCAATAGTTTGATCCAGTTGAAACCCATTGACGGTGATACCTGAACTCTCCTAGTTAATGGACACTAATTACGTGTCTACCATAGGCCTATTAATAAAGAAAAATTTACAAAAATGGTAGAAATGCAGGGAGAAATCCAATGCATTGACTCTGCTATGGCAGAGTCAATATAGTTTTTCCTATATATATAAAAAAAGGTGTGTGAATTTAATTCATTTCAGAATGATTCTTTCAATTTCTTCATCAGCTTCATCATTTGGATTTGGGTAAATTTTTCTATATTTTGTAGGACTTCATCTCTTTGGTAAACGCAAATTCCAGAACACCTTGTTGCGATGCTCCAGAACTTATTGCTACTATGCTCCAGAACCTATACAACTGACTTGTTTCATTCCTCACTCTAATCCTGCATTATGATGCATCACTCAATGATGCTTCAAGAAGCCTAAGGCCAAAATGTCACATTCTTCTTCCCTCTTTTGGCTGCATCTTTCAACGATGCTCTAAAATTCTGTTATTTCTTCCTTTTGGCGACATCTTTCAGCGATGCTCCGGAAATTTGTTTGGTTGCTCTAGAAAGTTTTGGGTTGCTGATCCAACTGCATCTTTCAAAAATGCTCTAAAATTTTTTGGGTTGCTACTCTGGCTGCATCTTTTGGCGATGCTCTAGAAATTTTTGGGTTGCTACTCCAGTTGCATCTTTCGACAATGCTCTAGAAATTTTTGGTTGTTGCTCCGGCTACATCTTTCGACGATGCTCCAAAAAATTTGGTCACTACTTTGGCTGCATCTTTTGAGTATGCTCCAGTATCTTCAATCTCGTAGCTACGTTCTAATGACATCTCTCCACGATGCTCCAAAACTTTCTCTTCTTCCACCCAGTTGCATTTTTTGGCAATGCCCCAGATTTTTGTAAACTTTTTCCTTTTCAGTATTTTTTATTTTTCCTAATTTTTGCACATTTCCCATCATTTGATTTTCTACCACCTCAAGATCTGCTCCCTAATAGTCATTCTTCCATATCATATCAAATATTCCCATAATAAATGATATTATTATGACACCCCTTTTTGTCAAAATAATTTTTTCCACCTTTTAAACCATCCCATCCATGTCATTATTATCCGCCGCCACCCTCACCAAATCATGTAACTATCCAATTACGTCAACACAGGTGAGTGATGTTCGATTTAGTGACAAGACATAAGGTGCATATGAATTTATTTATTTAAAGTTAGTAATTATTTTGAATAAATATTAATTAATTGGCATGAACCGTTCCCTCTTACAATTTTGAAACTTGTGCCATCACATGATTGCTAGAAGTACGAAAATGGTTGTGTAATTCCCCATGAAATTGCCATAATTATTTAGTAAGGTGAAAATTAAGGTGATTAATAAATCTTCCATTAGTTGTATTGAAATTGCATCCCTTTTTCATATACAATTCAGCAAGGAAAGTATTATAGAGCTCCGCATAATTTGGTAGAGTGGCAAGGGAAGAAAAATGGGAGGAGCCAAGAAAAAGGTTGAGTCAACCTCAGCAGCTCAATTGTTGGAATTAAGCAATATTGCAGGTCTATTTCAAAAATTCAGGTGGCTGGAATTCATGAAAAAGTTTGAGGGGTATATAGAGTAGCTAGTAAAAAAATTCATCGAGAATTTTGCAGACGAATAGACCATGGTGTGTGGCAAGCGATTATGGGTAAGTCAAAATCATTGCTTGTCTTTCTGGTCTTGAAAATAGAGGAATTGATTTAAATGAAACTACTAATGTTACCTATCAAATACTGGTAGAATTATTTCATAGGGAGGGGGAGCCTCAACCCATAATCACCATAAGTACCAAACGACAGAACAAAGGTTTCCATAGAATGTCTATTTTGGAACCCTAGAGAACTGTTGTAGCCTAGATAATCAAATATTTCACCAATGAAGGACAAATAACTATGGTAGTGGGACCCCCTTTCCGTTTGCTAATTCATTTGCACCATCACAATTAGAACCCTTCTCTTAGGGTTAATTTACAAACCATTTTGTTTCATTCAGTTATCTCCATGATGGAAAAATAAAAAGTTAAGATAGGGCCCCTCAAACATCATGACCTTATACAATTGATAGGCAAGTACCATTTTCATAAAAAAATAGAAAAGAAGTGGAAAAATTTTCTATGAAAATTTGAAAAAGTGGAGTCTAAAATATCACTTGAGGAGGGTGAGTCCTCTAAACAAAAGGAACAATATTTAGAAGAACCCTCCTCTGAGGCCTTAGGTGCTTCTAAATCCCAACAAACCTCAACAACTCCTAGCAGCGATGCACCAAAAACTTTTCCAGATGTGTTAGAAACCCTAGGACAGTCAAGGGATGTGGAAATTGTGCACTCTGGAGAAGAAGAAGAGCCTCTTCACAAGAGGAAGAAGCGGAATAAAGTCACTTTTCAAACAACCCCTCCTCTATGGAGAAGTAAGAGTTTGTTTATAGGATCTAGTGAAACTGAACCCCATGACATAGGAAGTACTTTCAAAAAGAAAAAGGCCAGGACTCAAACACAAGTAGTGGAAACTGAAAGTCAGCCTGGTAGTGAGGAAATAAGTGAACTAGAAAAGTAGGATGATCAATCCCCTAAGGATGAGGAAAAGAGAACACCATCTCCAAAGGAATAGGAGGAGGAAAAAGTATATTCGCCACATTCTGTGGAGATTGAAGATGAACCTTGTTACCCATAAATGCAACCCCCCCTTTTTTCTTTTTCTAGATCTCCTTTTTTTTCACCTATATTCGGGACTTAAACTTGCATTCGAGTGGACTTTTGTTGTCTTCCTTGAACTCAAGCAGGGTTTTTGTGTGTTTGTCAAACCTCTAATTTATTGCTTGCATTGTTTGTCCTTCACCAAAAGGTGTTTTCTCACCATTTTTGAACTTTCCTTTCACCCAAAAGTGGGTGTACGAATATTGAAAAAAAAGATTGACGAGTTGTGTGTCAGAATTTGGAAACTTCACCCACAAGTCATGCCTTAGGCAGTATTCTTTATGTTGTTCAAAACCTAGGCAGGGTTTTACTAAGTTGTACGAACTATCCATTTTTTCGCCTAGAAATTTTTCAGTGATTAATGAAATAACGAGCCTAATTTATCTAACTAGTGTATTTTGCAAAAAGGAAACCAACATTTTCAAACATGATATGAACAGAAAACCAATAAATCCATGCATGCAGAGACACCATAATATTAAAAGAGATATTTTATTTATATATAAAAATGTTTTTATGTTGCATCGACACTACAAAATATGTCTGGTTTGACCACAAATTTTCATGTCATGGACACTAAAAGGACAAGTAAACATTTCTTCTCAAGTACACAGAGCAAACATCAGAACATGAATGCCCTTGGTGACAACCTATAAGCGTTTGACTTGAGCTAGTGACAACAGATTACCATGTGACTAGAGGAACTGCACAAAAAGCCCCATATCATTCCTCACCACTCCTATGCGTAGAAGATCCATGGCCTCCTCCAAAGTTTCATCCTGAATAGCCGATGCAATGCAGATAGCATCATATATTAATCCATTTTGAGGATAGTAGCTGAGCCCGTTAATTGCCACCTTGACGTAATGATGAAACTCGAGTTTCACTAGGCAATCTAGCACTCTCACACCCTAGTCGTGATAGCCAAAAGTCCTGATGATCGTATAGATAAAGCACTCCAGTATAGTTGTCTTATGAAAATGAGCCTATCCTAGGAATGCCTCGCCTAGGATGCTTCAGAGAAATTCTTCCTCCACCTCACTCTACACTATGAAGACTTCTTTCAGTTGGTCTAAAGTGTTTCTAAACAATGCATTGCACTTGATTTCCTCTAGGACAATGTAGTCATTGGTAGAATTACCATCACTTTGAGAGCTCTCCATATTAGATGCAACTGATTGTGGAAGAAAGGTGACACTTGTTGAATTTATAAAGTTTTGGCTAGACATGGGTGCATTCTTCTGAGCTTGATAAGATGTTAATTTAATTCCCATTTATGGCTGGCTTATGTCGCTTTGAATTATAGTTTCCCATCAAGCAGCACACATGTTCCATCACTTGATATCCCTATACATTGCATTGAAGGTTGGTGGAATGATAGGTCCTTTGGTGGTTGTTGGTGTGATCATAGATAGTTTTCTTTGTTGATATTTATTCCTTTGCTAAATTTGATTATTCTGACCAATTCCCTAAGAAATGTCAGGAAAACAAGAAGTTGTTGGTTTAGTAATGGCTTTGGCACCTATCTAGTAGCTTTGGCTATGTTATAAATTTGAAATTGTAAAGAAAAAAAAGCTCTCTTGGACCTTTTTGGATACACCTAGGGGTGTTATCAAGAAGGAATAAACATGTATTGCAAACTATAATGATTTATAATCTATGTTTTATAAATTAAATGATGCTTTGTATGTTGATCTTGGCATTATGCGTACGATATCGTAATGTTTTCTTTGAAAGATAAGTTATATAACATTCATTTGTTGTAGTCTGGTTTATTTTTTTCATTGATTTGATGGTCATGAGTTTTCAATCTTTGTATTGATTATTAATGGTTGTGTTCTTCACTTCCACGTTAGTTTCATATTTATGATTTAACATTAGCCACTTTTTCTACTTTATGGTTAAAAGAATACCCATTTTCTTTAAATTAGATTAATTCATTGAAAATTTGGTGAGGGAGTTGTACCTCAACAAAATTCAAAGAAAAGCCACAAATGCAATTTTGGACTTTTTGGAGTTGTTATCATATTTCTATTGGTGCTAAATCGGGGTTAGGAGTCATTGCTTAAATATATGTGTCAAGAGCCATTCCATTTGCTAACAAATTTTTTGGTGACTCTACTGGGGAAAGTTAAATTGATTGGGAAGATTGGCAATTATCATCATGTGATGCAGCAAGATGGTACTTCCTCACAATAATGTATTTCCTATCTTGCAGCTTGATTTAGATTGGGTTGGAGTAGAGCAAGAAGACATCATATAACAATTAAATACACTTGCCTAGAGATATAGAAGGAGTGCAATAGATTATATGCAAGTAAATTTTTTCTTGGAAGAGGAGGAAGAACAGGCCCAACAACCCCCTATACCTATGATTGAATGACCCCCAAGGTTGATATTCAAATTCTATGATGACCCTCCTCATCATCATAATCGTCAGACAAATTGGCCACTATGTCAACCAAGGGACCCACCCATACATTGGCCTTAGAATTCACCTCTAGCTCATCTACCACAGTAATTTTCTTTCCTTAATTTTACTCCTGTGTGAGTTGGTGACTCTGCCTATTTATTTATGGCTTCAAATCTCTGGTGCAATCAAGTTGGCCCTCTTGCTTTATCACAATATCATGATTTACCCCAAGGTTCCTGGAAGAGGTTTCCTAATTTATCCAATCAGAATGAACAAGATCCTGAGGACCATATTTTGGCTATGACAGCTATAAGTGCAATTTTAGGAATTCAAGAAGAAGATGTCTTCGTAAGAATTTTTATTGACAGTTTGATCAAAATGGTGGTAGAATGGTACAAATGGCTCGAAAAAGGGAGCATTATTGGGTGACATGTTCTTAAGACAAAATTTCTCCAACGCTACAAAATTCCAATCGACATTGCGGCTACCCTGTGTCTTTTCTTTCAGATCATGAAAAACAAAGTTGGAACAATGAGGGATTTTGTTTACCATTTCAATTGGTCTCTTCAAAATATTCTTGCCCCAAAAAGGCCTAATGCAAAGATCCAGTGCCATATATTCATTTTTTCTCTAGAACCAAACATACAATTAATTCTTAAAAGAGATAAAGTTCAAGGGATCGAGCGAGCTTAGCTGGAAGTAGTGAGGAATGAGGATGATTTTATCATTGTAGGTAAGTGGAAATTAGGCTCAAATGTGAAGCCAAAACTAGCTATAAGACACTTCCTAAGCTTCCAGTTAAATGTCATAAAGAAGTAGAATTATCTCGCCCTACTATAGAAGACATGAATTTAACAATTCTTAATAACATGTAGCAACCTAGTGAAAGACAAGATCAGCTCTGTAATGGTCTAGCTTTGAATTTATATACCTCCTTTGAAACCGAAAGTGTACAAATCTAGAAGAATATGGTCATCTCAGGAATGATGATTTTCAGGAGAAAGAATGGTGGTCAATTCATTCTAACCCTCTCTTTAGCTTTAATGAATTTTAAATACATGACAACCTCCTTTTCAAAAATCCAATCGCTAATCAACTAATGTTAGAGGAGAGATGTTGTTTATCAATGACTGAGATCAATCATAATGAAAGGAAGGATGAGAAAATACTAGCCTCTCACTGAAAGAAGATGATATTGACGTCTAGTCAAAAGTGAAAAACAAGGCAACCCCTACTCCACACTAGTCTGCAAGAGTCATTACCCTTCATTAAAGTGATGAGTCTCAAAGAAGATATGGTGAAGACAAGAAAAAAATTATTTCCTATGCTAATCTTTCAAAAACTTGGGTAGTTTTTGGGGATGCAAGGTCAAAGGAAAATTTGGAACTCAAGATGCCAGCAAGTTATCAAAAGAAGAGGAATTCAATTTTGGAGATGTTAATATGCATTGCACAGCTGGAGATGAAAATAAAAATCAACTCCAAGAGGTAACTGAATCTCTAGACACCTTTTCTTCTTGTTTGCAATCTGATCATGAAACATCTAAGTTTTCTAATGAAATTCTTGAAGGAAAAATAGTGAGGAGTGAGGTAATTAATCATCCCATTTTTTAATCTTTTCATATTATACAAGATCCAAATTTTTTAGATCCATCTTTTGAGTCAATACATGGGACGAATAAAAATGAAGAAGAGATCAAGATAGATGAATCAACAATCGAATCTAATGAGTCTTTTGTTGCACATACTACAAATTGGGGCCCAAAAATTTTAGATAATGTTGTTACTTCCACATGTGGTGACCAAGAAGCATCTTTATCTCATGATTTGTATGTGGGGTGTCCAATTAGAGGGTTGTTTTCTTTTTGTCAGAAAATCAATTACAAAGAAATGTTGAATCTGATGTGGTATAGGCAGATTTTGGTAACCCTATGCAAGGCAGTGACAGTGTGAATCATTTGGTTGCAAAGGCATACAATAGAGAGTGGCTTATTGAGTATCAAAATTTATTTAGATAATTTTCACATGGTTCTTGTTTTATCTTTTTGATGGTAGTAGTTACAATTTGGAAGTTGGTTGTGCACACAATTTTTGGTCACCCAGCATTGTTTTGCATAGGAAACTACTTCTCCAAGCCTATTAATGGATTTGTATGATCAATCTGGAGGCCATCTAAGGTGGGGTCTTCCTACCATGTACAATATAGGAGTTTTGTTGTGTTGGTAGTTTAGGTGCTTTCCTTTCCTACCCTATTCCATTTTTTGCTTTCTATTTGGTCTCCTTCTCATTGACTCTGCACCCAATGGAAAGGACTAGTCCATGCTTGAGATTCTGGATTCCTTGCTTCATCCTTTGTAGTCCTTGTCCCCAGTCAGAGCCACAATTACCCATAAATGCGACCCCCCATTTTTTATTTTTCTATCTCTCCTTTCTTTTTGCCTAAGTTCGAGACTTAAACTTCCATTCAAGTGGACTTTTGTTGTCTTCCTCAAACTCAGGAGAGATTTTTGTGTGTTCGAAAAACCTCTCATTTTATTTCTTGCATTGCTTTTCCTTCACCAAGCGGTGTTTTCTCACCATGTTTGAATTTTCCTTTCCCCCAAAAGTGGGTGTACGAATATTAAAAAAATTAATTGATGAGTTGTGTGTCAAAATTTGGAAACTTCACCCACAAGTCATGCCTTAGGCAGTATTCTTTATGATGTTCGAAACCTAGGCGGGGTTTTACTAAGTTGTGTGAACTATCCATTTTGCCACCTAGAAAGTTTTCAGTGATTAATGAAATAAAAGTGAGCCTAATTTATCTAACTAGTGCATTTTGTAGAAAGGAACCCAACATTTTCAAACATGATATGAATAGAAAACCAATAAATCCATGCATGTAGAGACACCATAATATCAAAAGAGATATTTTATTTATATATAAAAATGTTTTTACATTGTATTAGCACTACAAAATATGCCTGTTTCGACCACAAAATTTCACATCATGGACACAAAAAGAACAAGGAAACATTTCTTCTCAAGTACACAGAGCAAACATCAGAACACGAATGCCTTTGGTGACAACCTGGAGGCATTTGACTTGAGTTGGTGACAATAGATTCTCGTGCAACTAGAGGAACTATATAAAAAGCCCCATGTCATTCATCACCACTCCTATGTGCAGAAGAGCCATGGCCTCCTCCAAAGTTTCATCCTAAATAGTTGATGCAATGCAGATAGTATCAGCTATTAATCCATTTCGAAGATAGTAGTTGAGCCCATTAATTGCTACCTTGACGCGATGATGAAACTCAGGTTTCACCAAGCACTCCAGTGCTCTCACACCCTAATCATGATGACCAGAAGTCCTAATGACCGTATAGATAGAGCACTTCAGCATAGTTGTGTTATGCACATGAGCCTGGCCTAGGAATGCCTCGCCAAGGATGCTTCAGAGCACTTCTTCCTCCACTTTCTTTGCACTATGAAGACTTCTTTTAGTTGGTATGAAGTGTGTCTAAACAGTGGATTGCACTCAATTTCCTCCAAGATGATGTAGTTATTGGAAAAATTACCATCACTCTAAGAGCTAGCCATATTGGATGCAATTGATTGCGGAAGAAAGGTGATGCTTGTTGAATTTATAGATTTTTGGCTAGACATGGGTGCATTCTCCTGAGCTTGATAAGATGTTAATTTAATTCCCATTTATGGTTGGCCTGTGTTGCTTTGAATTACAATTTCCCATCAAGCAACACACATGTGCCACCGCTTGATATCCCTATACATTACATTGATGGTTGGTCGAATGATTAGTCCTTTGGCGGCTATTGGTGTGATCATAGTCAGTTTTCTTTATTGATATTTATTCCTCTACTAAATTTGATTATTTTGACCAATTCCCCAAGAAACGTCAAGAATATAAGAATTTTTTGGTTTAGTGATGTCTTTGGCGCCCATCTAGTAGTTTTGGCTATGTTATAAATTTAAAATTGTAAAGAAAAAAAATCTCTCTCAGACCTTTTTGGATACACCTAGGGGTGTTATCGAGAAGGAATAAACATTTATTGCAAACTGTAATTATTTATAATTTGTGTGTTACGAATTAAATGATGTTTTGTATGTTGATCTTGGCATTATACGTATGATATGGTCATGTCTTCTTTGAAAGATAAGCTATATAACATTCATTTGTTGTTGTTTGGTTTATTTTTTTCATTGATTTGATGGTCATGAGTTTTCAATCTTTGTATTGATTATTAATGGTTGTGTTCTCTACTTCTGCATTAGTTTCATATTTATGATCTAATGTTAGTCACTGTTTCTGCTTTTTGGTTAAAAGCATACCCATTTTCTTTAAATTATATTAATTCATTGAAAATTTAGTGAGGGAGTTGTACCTTGACAAAATTTAGAGAAAAGCCACAAATGCAATTTTGGACTTTTCAGAGTTGTTAGGGGATTTCTATTGGTGCTAAATCGAGGTTAGGAGTCATTGTTTAAATATATGTGTTAAGAGGCATTCCATTCGATAACAAACCTATTAACAAACCTATAGGGGTACTTTCTCCTTTTCTTGAAAATTTTGAAAATGTAGCTAAAATTGGGGAAAATGCACCTCATACTGACATGGAAATTCCCAATCCATCCTTTTTTGTGGGCACAGGGGATGCAGAATCTAGTCAGAAAGAGGAGGAATTAAAGGAATTGAAAACAAAAATTTTTGAATTAAAATTCAGATTACATAGTAATGAAGAACATATCACCTAGCAGCAAGAAGAAATTAAGGCACATGCTGCGATTGTAAATAAAAGGGATTAAGAGATTGCAAAATTGACAATGCAGATGGAGCAAAAAGATAGACTCATTGAACAATTGCAATTCCAAATCCATCAATGGATTCAACAAAGCAAGCAGCACATGGTTGATCTGTCTGAGAAAGATAGGCATTTTCAAGGTTTGAAAAACAATTTTATGCAATTATTTAATGCTTTTGAAGAAGAAAGAAATAGGCAGGAAATTGAACTTAATGCTTCTATGAGAAGATTGTGGAATTAGAATAGGATTTACAAGAGAGTGACACTAAGCCAATAATGGGATCCAAGGGGACACAAACTAAACCAATTGTTTTAGAATGGTTCCAGGTACACATCCCTCCATTATTAATGAAATGAATGGAGTGATGCTATTTTCTAAGGGATGTAGAATTTGAAAATAATAGGTTGAAAAAGGAATTAGTATTGTTAAAAGAATAATTTCGCAAAGCATATAAAGGTAAATAGGATGCTTGTGAAATTGGTGAATTAATATTAGCTTGTAGAAGACCATCTAGGTTGTACTCTATGTTCCTCAATGAACAACTCCTAAGATGGAAGTTACTAAGAATTCACCATAATCAACCACATGACCCTGATGATAAAGAATTTGTGAAGATATTTGTTGAGTCAACTCCTGAACAACAAGATTTATTATGTGAATTATTTGTCCATAATTTTCTCCTGGAAGAATATACAAATTTCTTTGTTAATTTATTTGTGGGAGAAGTCCAATTCAGATCATTCCCATCCACAATGTGCAATTAGCTTCACTGGAAAGATTGTTCAAGGGAGTATGCACATGCAGAGAAAACTGTTGGGTTACAAATGAGATACCCCTATAGGAAGCCTTTCTTTTTCAAGGCACAGTTTCTAAGCATTCACCGTAGAGAGGGGGTACAAAATAAGTATAATAATAACCTCTAGCTATGCTATGATCACTTTCAAGATCAAGGACCAAAATTGATAGGGAAAGCTTTGCATGCATGTGAATAATGGTATACCCCTCTTCCTATGTATCTCAAGAAAAGAGAGGTAATCTCACCTCTTAATATTAAATGGTCCTACAAAAGGGTAGTAGCCTTGGCCAAAATCCTTAAAGAACTAAAGGTTAATTGGATTAGTATGAGGCACATACCTCCTCTACTTCTTTCACCACCCTTTGTAGCATATACCAATATAGACCAGAGTGATGACAATTTTGCAAGATGGGTACAAAGGGTCACTTTTCATCAAGGATTTTTTAGGGAACCAGAGGAGCTAGATACAAAGGCAGATGACTTGTATGATCTTAGTGCCAAGTATGAGGAGATGAATAAGGGAAATGAAGGGAAGGGAACACACTAGAGAGCAGGAGGACCTGCTTGGGCTTAGGAAGGGGAGGAAATGATGAGGTAAAAATAACCTCATCAATATAATGGACTCAATACTTAGCCTTACACCTTTCAGCCAACCTTACCCTACCAATTAATTATCTTTAGGATAAGTAATTGCTTTCTTTTTGTGAATAAGTGTGCAATATTTATTTCTTGAAATTAGTCTAAATAAGCTAATTTGTGTTGACTTAATGGTTTAGTTTTTGAGTATTCCACAGGTCAACTTCCACCATTGGTTACCATTCCAGTCAAATAGGTTTTAACATAGATTTCAATACCATTGAAGACAAGTGAATGGGCGCCAAAACTTCATGAACATACATGATGGACCAAGTTTTTATAGTTTATATTATTTTTAGTTCTAAAGACTTTATGGCTTGTGTCGAGCCTCTTTAATATTTTCATGTCATGGGCTTTAAATTTTATTAGTTGTTGACAATCAGTTGAAGACTTTACCAACTGAAAAGGATTTTTTTAGCTACTCTCATATAGATATGTATGTGTTGAAAATGATGATATACAGAAGAATATCATTATGCTACCACTATGTTTTCTAAGTTATAATTTTCATATGAATAAAATAAGTTTTTCCTACCACTTTTGGAGTTACTGAATAATGTGAATGGAGTTCTTTGAAGTAATTGGGAGTTACCAATGTATGTGATCTGATCTAGGCATAGGAGCATCTGAGAGCTAGCCACTCGAGGGGTTGTAGACTAGATAGATAAGTATTTTACTTCTAATTTTGTACTTCCCTTTAGTAGATTTATAATAATTGGAATTTATTTGCATATGTGTAATTTTGTCATGATAAATCCTCCAGGTTGTAGCTGAGTTTGTAGTCTTTGAATTTAGTGTCTAAAGTTTCAGAGCACCTTCTTTCAGTTGTTTCAGATTGTTAAATCATTTTTTGCTAGTTGTTTTAGATTGTTATCCTTTTGATTAGATCAATGTTTCCTAGTTTCTTTACAAGCTTTACTTCTTCGAAAATCTATACATTTCTTAGTTTAATCATTTCCATGCTTTCTAGTTTGGTGGTTATGCTTTTTAGATTCATAGTTTTCTGCTTTCTAGTTTAGTTATTTCAAGATTTTTAGATAGATGATTTCTTGCTTTCTAAGTTTAGTGGCTTCTTAGTTTAGAGTTATGTTTCAACTATTCGGTATTTAGAAAGCCCGAGAGAGATAGTCAAGATTTATTCTATTGCATATAGCCTTTGGACACTACTCGGTCAATATATTGATGTGTTTATGAACTAAAGTGTTAGGACCTAATGATAGTCTATCACAATGGTTTGAGTTTTAGGCCTCAGAATGGTCTAGGTGGAAAAGACTAAGCTCATGAAGGAGCATATTATAAATAGATGAGTTGATAAATAGATTGAGAGGAGTCTAGGGTATGGAATTATTATGTAATTATCTTAATATAGTTTTATAGTAGAAGCAGTAATAGAAGAAAGTATCACTTCTAAAGTATATACTCTCCAATGTAATTTTCTTCTGAATTATGAATGAAAATGGTTAATAATTTTTTTGTTTGTCTTCAATTTTTTTGATTGAATGAGTGAGTTTGTTTCTGCTTCAATTCAAAGAATTGATTAAATGCTAAAATAAGGTCATAGGTTTGGGAGGAAAGAATATGGGATTGATAAGTAGTTGTGTTTTAGGCACAATGAGTTGAATACTACAAAGTAGTATATCAATAACCCACCAATTACTAAGTTAAATTGCTAAGGAATTACTAGTTATTACAAATGTGACTCCATTAGCCCAATGGATGAGGCACTAGTCTTTTCATCAGGTTATCCTGAAGATAAATGAGTTAGTCATGCAATTGACCAAGGGCTTAGAACAAGAATAAAAATAATTCAAAACACTTTCAATTATAATGTACCAATCTAAAGTATCATTCCATTCCTTGCAATAGATAGTAATTTGTTTAAAGGTCAGCCAAATCTTTGAAGAATGTTGTCTATTTGCACTTTATAGGAATTTATCTATGTGTGGAATTCCATGATTTACATCTCTCATGTTTAATATGTATATTATCATGAAGGTCAGCCACACCTTTAAAGCAGTATGTCCATTAGACAACTAAAGGAGAATCATCTGTTTACAGTGTGTTTGATACTTTGGCACACAAGTATCTGCAAGCATATTGTTGGGATCACCCTCCTAGGTTTAACAGAGCCTGAAGTGTAGGGGAAAAAAGTTTAGAATCCATCTCTCATTCGTTGGCCACTAGTCTTGAAGTTCTTGAGCATAAGGATTGGCTACCCTTTAGACGATTTTTGAGGTTCAACTAGAAAAAACACCAACAGGATAATGGTGAGACCTTAACATAAGCTCAATACACAAACCCTAAAAGGGTAAAAGAAGATCTAACAAGGGAAAGGTATTGATATAAACTTAGAAATTATAAAGTTTTAGATCTCAAAAATAAATTATAAGTTAGGAACAAAGCCCTAATGCCAAGAATTGAGTGGGTGTAAGATTAGATGAGTTCACTAAAATGAAAAGGAAAATGAAATAACATTATAGAATTTTTCATATTTATCTAAGGTAAAATAACACACTTAGCACAAGAAAACACTAAAACCCTAGATTATTAATTAAATGTAATTTATTTAAAGCTAAAAAAAAATGCTTCAAAAGTAATCAAATAAAATAATGGTACTTACTAGAAGTTTGATGGAGATATTTTGTGGCAAATCTTGCAAGTTGGTTCATCAATTTGTTAGGGCATAATATGATGTTAAAAGCATGCTTCTAAATCAATGCAGTATTTATTTATCACTTTAATTCACTTCTCTAATCATGGAGTCGATTTATTTGACCACATACTTTGAACCTCCTTGTTGATCTAAACTATGTGTACATATATGAACTCTACTTAATTTGCAAGCTAGAACACATCCATCTTGATATACACATGTTTACAAAGGGGTGTTTTTGAGTGATAACTTTTAGAATTGTGCTAGGCTAAAAGTATTCATCATTGGTCAAACCCCTAATATTGATTTAACAATTTGGTGAAAAGGATAGAAAA
Source organism: Sequoia sempervirens (assembly GCA_007258455.2). Lineage (NCBI taxonomy): Eukaryota > Viridiplantae > Streptophyta > Pinopsida > Cupressales > Cupressaceae > Sequoia > Sequoia sempervirens. The sequence continues at coordinate 17,033,945 of VDFB02000002.1, read as the reverse complement.
CAATAAGCAAACATACAATGATATCTAAGATACTGATGTAAGTAGATAATGCATTGTTGATGTTTTGTGAATGCTATGATGTATCTTGAGTGCTTCTAGATGAATATGTAATCAATTAGGGTTTGTTCTTAAATGCGACTTTCTAGTGCACGAACTAAATATTTCCACACTTAAATCAACTCATAATAGCTAATTAGAGAAAGTCGATGAATACCAAAATCAAACTAAAAATCTAAAAAAATTGAAATCATTTTTACACTCACGAACTATGATTTCAATCTAGAATAATGAATACCTGAATTAGACAATCAAAATCAATCCCTAAAAAATATTAAAATAAAATCAAATAAAATACAAATGATTTCTTTTATATTTAAAACACAATACTCATACTAAGAACTAAATAAACAATAACCCAATAAAAAAAAAGGCCCAAAACAAATTCTTTATTAAAAAAGGCAATTTTCTCAAATATAACCCCAATTAAGTCGATTCCTAATCGAATAATTTATTGGGCAAACGTATAATGACCTTTAAACATAAGTTTATTAAAGTATGTGACCCATAAACGTGCATTTGACATTAGTCGCAACTTGGAAAGCCTTTAATATTTGAGCAGATAAAATATTTTGTACCTCGTAAAGTTGTAGGGACCTAAAAGAACGTTTTCAGTACATAAGTGGGTTGTATCCAACAACCCATAAACGAGTTGACAACTTTGAGGTAAAATAAGGGGACCATATCCATAACAGATCCTAGAGGGACCACACCATTATACATGTTTTTACATTTTCATGTTTTCATCACCTATGTTGTGGTCCTATAACTTGTTTCTAAGTTTTTATTTTGTTTTTTAATTGAAACAAAGTAGATCATAAAGAAAAAATAAACATTAATTAGATGTCAAAAGAAGAGTTTATACTTCACATTGTTAAGATATCTGTCAAGCATTAATTTGTGTACGTTTAGGGTACACTTATTATCAATAGTGTTACTTCAATGTCCATAAACAAACACAATCAAGTATATAAGATTGAGTCATGGCTTCTCTAATGCTAACATCTGAATAGACAACCATTAAACTATGTACAAAACTTTGTAGTTGTTAGATTTTTGTTTTTTAATGGTTTATCATGTTGGTTTTGTCATATGTCCTATATCACCTACATTTTGTTTGAATAATTTATAATATTTTTTGAAAAATGTTGGTGGAATTTTTGTTTATCATAAAACTTTAGTAAAATTAAGTAAAGTTTACTGTAAGAGATCTAATTCTATTTATCATTTCAATAATGTTATATTTAAGTCATCTTGTAAACGATAATAACATTTCCCTAAAGTAAATACAAGCTAATCCAATACGATGCATATACATAAGTATACATTAATCTAGACTAGTTATTTTTTGTTGTGGGAGTGAGAATTGCACAATTAATCTTATTTTAAGAAAAGCAAATGTGAAAGATAGAAGTGCTTAGCTCTAGAATTGATGTAGATGAATAAATTTGATCTAGTGTAGACTATGATAATGTGATACAAAATATTGGTATCCTTGCTTTGTATGCTCTAGAATTTTGTACTAAAATATGATTGGTTTATAGGTCAATTCTATGGATCTAGGTCACTTCCATAAGTGTGGATGTGATTTGTAGCCTACATATTTAACCTAGAGCAATGTGCATTTATATTCTCTATTTTGTCTTGAAGTTTGTTCATTTATTGTTAAGAGCCATTTGTACTTAAATATACCTATAGGGAGTCTACTAGATTGATAGGATCAAATTCTCCAAAGCCAACTCTCAAAAACCACTAGCTTACATCCTTGATAAAGTGTTGGCAAGCAATTAGAAAGCATGCAACTCTCTAAGATGACTTTTGATGCAAATTAGACTATTTTAGTGCTTGAAGTAAAAATATTCTTATGATAATACTCCTTGAGGTGCTGGGAAGTGGAATGATTCCAAGATATGATTGGATAGTACTTAGATGTGAATTAGTGTAAAGATGAATCTTTAAATACCTTGACATAACAATAATGACACAAAAGATGTACCAAGCTAACTCATGGTGAGAAATAAATACATTGGAGTTAATCAAATTTTAATTTTAACTTTGAATTTTAGGGGAGAATTTCTCATGATATGAGATCAAATATTATGTCACAAAATTGACCTAGTATAATAAAATAATAATTTAGATGTAGGGAATGAATGAACTTTATAGACGTGAAATGTGTACTAAATGTGAAATGTATGGGGAAATGTGTACAAATAAATGAGATAAGATTGAATGTGCGTAAATGGTGATAGGTGAAGGATTGGGGAATGAGCCCAAATTTGCATAATATTGCACCATTTTTTAATATGTAATTGTATTGACATTATCTCAAGATGGCTCCATAACTATTTGGAAATCAACATGGGTATGAAAATTTCACCATTACATTTTCCTCCTACTTTGAGGTGCATTCAAATCCTAACATGATCATGTATCCCAAAGTAAATGAACACTCATAAACATGTATGAAAGTAAAACCTAGGCATAAAAGGCTACCAAATTGATATAAATTAATGGACCCCAAAGGATTTTATATATGTTAATTATCCTTATGATTCTTTCTCCTTGTAAAATTACAAAATAGATAGAACATATCCAACGAGTATATTTTATCTCACAAAAAAATAGGGGAAGGACCTAGTAGTTGAGCATGTTCCAATAGTTGTTATAACATTTATTCAATTAATGCCCAATTTTTAACTATATTGCATCAATAGTTGTGACTTTAAAGTTGTTAGTGTTGATGATGAGTACCAATAATTTAATGAAATATATTCTTTAGATCTAAAAAGCAACAAATCATGTGATGCCACATCAATACACTAATAAAATATAATCTAGTGCACAAGTATTAGTCTAACTTTTTTTTGGGACTTTTTAGAAACCTTGAGAAAATGCATGCTAATGTGGCATCACATTTGATGATATAACCCTAAAAATTTAGTTATAAGAAGAGGAATTTCCAAGTAAGCTTTTGAAAAAAATTGGAAGTGATTTGAAATTTCTAAGTAGGATTTTGAGAAGCACAGAGTTAGGGTGATCAACTACTAGGTCATCTACCCTAGGCACAATACACAAACTTAGTTAACAATCTAGATAAAGTTAAAAATTATTAAACAAGGATTATAGTTAGAATATTCAATTTATGGGGAAAGTGATATAGTGTGCACCATTATATGACATATTAGACAATACCACATAAATGTGATAAATATTCTATCTAGACATGATGATGATTCTTTGTGAAGCATCTATCAATACTTGAAATAGGAACATAGTGACAATATACGCCCCCTCTAACTGGATGCATACATTGTGTGCAAGGAGTTAGATAGAGGAAATATAATACATGAAGGTAAACACACACACACACATACATATGTACATAAATACATAAAATTTAAGGAATGGATCTTAAGAAGTATTTTTCTAGGGGAGGATAATGTTTTTCTCTAAAAGAGTTAATAGGAAGGGTTTCTAGATGTATATTTCAACATGAATCATTAGATGATGGATGTGATTATGGCATTATATGTAATATTTTAGGCCATGTCCAAGGAGAATGTAAAGATTCCCACATTTTCCCAATATTTATCAAAATACATTGAATTACTACATGTTATATTGTGGGATGGATGCATGGAAGTATCTAGTCTCTTATCCCTACTTGCTCTTTCAAAATGTGGTGTATAATTTGAGCCAGAAATATTTTATTAGGGCTAAGGGTCTAGGTGGCAATAAGAGATGATCTAGTAGTAGATCTAATGATTTTAAATTGTGTTGATCATTTTGATATTTATTTCTCTTTATTTGTGTTATATTTTTTTATCATTAAACTTGTTGTAGGACTTGTTTTTTATTAATTTTTTAAAAAATGTTACATATCATATACAAAAACTAGGACTTAGATTAGGATTCTTTGAATGACTAATTCACCCTATTCCACTTCAGGAGACTAGAAAAATCTTGAATGGACTCTAGCCTTATACAATTTTTTTCTTTTAAATATTTAGCTATAATTATATAGTAATATGATTTCCCTACTCATCTTCTTCTTCAGCCAGAACCTGGTTCAAAAAGGAATACATCCATTCAATACCAAAAATGGGCTCAAGATATGTCAACTTCCTTAGAAATGAGCATCCCTTTATAGCCTTGATGTGGTAATGCTCTAGTGTTGTCATAAAATTTTCCAGGAAGGGAAGCCCTAATACCTCCTCATTGTTATACAATAGATGAAAGATATCTCACTAATGAGGACTTCCAAATCCAAGCCTCGTCATGCTCAAATTTTTTTCCAGGCCACCAAGGAACTCCCTTTTGATTAACTCCTTTTCCAATCCCTACACCATCTCTTTTGGGTATCCTAAATCCAATAGGGAGGCCAAAAATTTGGAGGGTGTTAGTGTTTTTTTCCCGTTGAACCTTGAAAACCCTATAAAGGATAGCCAAATCTTATTATTAAGGTATTTAGGATTAGGGTCCAATGAATGGGAGATGGATATAACACTTTTCTCCCCTACACTTCAGGCTCTATAGGACCTAGGTGGGTATCCCTCTATGACACTAGATGCATACATACAACTGTGATTTTATCACAGTGTTTAACAGATAAGCTTCACACAGATGACAAGGGCTTGTATGGAAAGGTACACCCCTTGTTCTCATTTAAGTTCAGGTATGAATCCAAAATAGAAAGCAAAACTAAACTAATAAAGCAGGGAAATTGTTTTGAATATAAATATTTTTGAGGATGGGGAAAGGAAAACCATGCAAGACTAATGCATGCCTTGGGCTACAAAGTCATATATTAAGTATTTTATTATGACAAAGCCAAACATATCGTGGGATTTTTTTGAATAGATTATCATCTTGTGATAACCCAACCTATGCAAGCTTACTATGCAACATACTTACGAATCCATCTAAAATAATTATACCTTCACTATCTTAGATGCAAGCATTTATATCACTCCTTGAATGAAAACTAAACAAATAAAAAGTTCAGAAAAAAATGTGTTTGAAGAACCTAAAATAACCTTATTATTTAGATTCAAAAGAAGTCACATTCTAGAGCTGGATACAATAGCATAATAGTATATATTCATATATTCCACAGTTACAAAATACAAAGGCACTATCAAGTATTGATTGATAAGCATAGACCTTCACCATTGACATTCAGAAAAATTCTATACATAATCTCTTGTCTTGCCAATATTTAGAACCTCAGAAGGAACTAACCTCAAAACCATAAGAAAAACAACAAACTTGCCTTTATAGTTTAGGCACAACTCAATAATTGACTAGGAATAAACCCTAACCCAACTAGGGTTTACACATGGTAACAAAAATATCTAACCAGGTTACAAAATTTGATCATAATGTGATCAAAATTCATTGTGAAAATCAAATTAGATTAGAAGCATTAACTCAAAACTTGTGGCTAGGAAGAAAAACTGACACTCAACACCCATACCGCTGTATTGAATGTTGTCTAATAGTGCACCCAAAATCCTATGAAATTAGTGATCAAGGCATGGAACAAGTCAAAGGGAATAACAACAAAAACAATAAATGAGTATGGGAACCATAAAATCCACTTGTCGAAGTCAGGAGATGCATTAATTTTTTTCTCAAGCCCCAAAAATTAGATCAGGTATCTAAGTCATTCAAGCATTAATGGTGCCACCGTGAAAAAATATGCCATTCCACATAATTTTCAAGTCTTTAGGCCTAAAAAATTACTAAATTAATCATTAAAAGTTCTAGATCCTTAAAAATCCATCATTTTCAGACATCAAGCGTCAAACCTCGAGTCTATCGCCTATTGGAAGAATAGGAAGATGAAGGGAGAAATGGAGGGATTTGGAAGAATGTAGAGGGGAAGAAAACTTTGGGAGTTGGGTGTTGGGTGGATGGCTTACATCCTACCACAAAGATTGGTAGAGGGTAAGAAAAAAGTCCAACATATGAAAGATTGAAAGGCTCATGACATTAGGTTTGGGGGTTAGGTAGATCAATTAACTCTTATGGTAATAAGGTAAGAGGTAAAGAGGAAGGTCAATTCCCAAAAATGTGAAACATCAACACTTAGTCAATTTTCAAAGGATTCATCAAGAATCAGTGATTGGGGAAAAGGATTAAGGCTTACGCTTAGGATGAAAGGATGACAAGATGTAGAGAACAAGACTAATCCTCGAAGTCCTAAACTTCAAGACTTAGAAAAATCTTGAAAGGCCTAATCAATACTTTGGTGATCGAAGGGATGAAATAAGGTGTATGAAGGGGAAGCAATAAGGGATAAAGGTTAATGTCAATGGCCAAAACTTGAAACACTTAGGAAAAATATGGGAAAAAGAGGTAGAAGAGATAGTGGATCAAGAAGGATAGAGGAGGCATGTAGGTATGTAGGTAAGCGAAAAACCCAAAACTTGAAACCTATCACTTAGAAAATTTTAGGATTTGTAAATGGGATTTCATGGCTATAAATTGGCAAGGAGATTTTGCAACTTAATAAAGGTCCTAAGAATGATGCACCATTGAAAAATTCTTTGATCATATATAATTGATGGGATCACAAGGGAATTGGTACAAGTTGAAAATAGTGCCACCAGTGGCTCTAGTTGAGGATGTATGCTTTAGTGAAGGATGAAAAGATTCCAAATCTCTAAGAAACCAAACCATGTGCCAAATCTATTAGGCTCTAAAATTTCCCATTCTTCAAAGCTCATTTAATGGCCCTAGGCCACTAAATGGAAATGAGAGCCAATGTTTGCCACTATCAAACACCAACTTGTTAAAGGAGATGATCTCCCTTAACCCAATTTATTTTTATCACACCATAGAAATAAAGGAAATCTCATTACTACAAGTGTAAACATATGGTTACCCCTGAACAAGTGAATACTTGCTCCATATTTGATCTTCCTACCATATGGTAACCATATAATGCAGGCCACCTCCCTGCCACATTATATTATCTATTTTTGTGATAGGTGGTGGAAAAAATTGAAAAACTAGGTCAATACCACATGAAACCATGGTACTTTCATACCTATTGACCTCCTCAAATGAATCAAGGAAAAAAGAGAATGCCTCCAATTCACATGGAAAATAAAAATACGCCACTTCAACATGTTGACTTGTTGAGGGAAACTCATCCTCTAACAAGTCAAACCAAAAACCTTGAAGCTTAGGCATACAAGAAGCACAAGCAATAAAAAAATCACCACCCTAGAGAACTTTTTGCTACTCATCATTACTGCAAGATGCATGTTGGGTCCAAGTGAAGTGCTCAAATTTAGGAACACCAACATCCACATTGTGAGAAACTATATCTTCATCACAAAGGGATGTGTTATAATTAACTTTAATAAAAATAGGGACCATGGATGACCAACAAACCTTGGGGTCATCTATGTTGATGTAAAATTTATCAACACATCCATTCAAATAATGAGACATTTTGTGTAAAGAGTTATACTCTTCATATTGTCTCTCTATTTCAATCTCTTGGCAATCTATTGAGACATATGTGCCACAAAAATCAGACTTATGACACACACCTGTCATGTTCAACTCAACAAAATATCCCTCCCATGACTTACATGAAGTACATTTCTCATGAGGAAGACTATAAGTTGTACACCCAAAAAAAAGGTTCTCATATGCATCCATGTGATTAACACAATCATATTCTTAAAGTAGAAACTCACCATAAAAAATATCATCTCTACCAAGATTTTTCTTTACATTTTTTGTTGCAAGTATGAAGGTGTTTTCATTGATGTCAATAGGTTGGTGCTGTAATTAATGTCAACTATGTGTTGAGGCATATTGTTGCATGATGAAGATGTCAAGGATATTGAGAAACTTTTGAAAAAGAGGGAAACAGTTTATTGCCAGTTGTGTAAGCATAGTTGAGATGTTGAGGAAGTGTTGTGAGTACATGGAGCTATCTTTATGTTGTAGTGTCTAGATTTTTTTTGGAATGGTGTAATGCATTGATATGGTGTCTCTAGTACTTGGCTTCCAAGTGCTTTTGAGAAAATTTGATAAATAGAGAAAATAGTGTTGCACAAGTGTTCAAAATGTGCTCCGGGATGTGCTCCACGTTTCTACTATGTTGATTCTATGCATGTGCATATCTGATATGTTGTTCTAGGTTTTTAGTAGTCACTATATCAAAAATTTGGGTGTCTAGATCATTGTGTAGAGTGATATGTATTCACTAGTGTGTGAACTAGGTTTTTAGTGGTGTTTTCTATGATATGGGAGAAATGTATTTGCTCCGCATTTCTCTAAAGTTTTGTTTCAGGTTATTTGGATCTAGGAAGTTGTTCACATTGATTGTGTCTTTCAATATTCAAGGTTTCTTATGATTTGGTGTAGTACAGTGTGTGTTTCATGTGTCAATGTGCATATGAGGTTAACTAGATGTTTTGGGTTGAATTATTTCTATGATGTGAGTTTGGATGAATTCTTTGTTGGATCTCAGGTGCTTCATGGATTGTTCTAGATCATGTAAAAGATATTTATATGGAGCATGTTTCATCTTGATCAAATGGGAAGCATGTACTTAATAGTTTATGGAGTTTAGCACAAGCAACAACTGACCTGGTGTTAACACTACATGTGAAGCCTTTCAAATTTTTTGAAAGCATTTTGAGGTGTGTCAGGACATATTTGGGTCCTATATAAGGATTTATTTAATCACCTTCATTCCTATCCACCGCAAGAATGTTTAGGTGTTGACCTAATTTGAAATTTTAAATGTAAAGGATGTGTTTCCAACCTTAGAGAAGGTTTTCAAGGTTGAGGATGATATAAATAGTGTTTTTGGAGGATCTCAAGATAGATGCGAGATAGATGTGAGTGATATATGTGATGTGAATTATAGAAGTATAGATGTGAATTTGAGCAGAGTAGTGTGAACTTCAAGTGTTGGACTTCTAAAGGTAGTGAGTTGGAGGTGTCCTCAATCTTTCAAACAAGGCTATGAAAGTGTTGGAGTAATTTTGGTGGATTCCCTATTGCATTGAGAATTTTTTCTCTATGTAACATTTCCATTCTATCTTCTTTTCTTTCTATGGCAGTGAGCCCTAGCTGTGAGCCCTATTGGATAGTCCCTCCTATTTTGGTAATGAGCCCTTGTACCAATTTTGCAATTACTTATATTGTGAGCTAATCCTCACCATTTTTTTTCCTTCATTGGGTTTTCCAAATAAATTTGGTGTTCTCTTGTGTATGGTGTTTTTGTTTCAATTTATGTTATATGCATTTTATGATTAATCACTTTAACAAAATAAGGGTTTAATGAATACTTATGGATCTTATTACTATTGATGGTTTCTGATTTTTTAATTTGATACAACTAATTCACCCCCCTCTTAGTTGTCTTTTTCATTCACCAATTGGTATTAGAGCATGGTTCCTCGGAGAAGAGCTTAACCGCTTGAGGTAAATCTAGGATGGTGAACAAGTTAGATTTCCCTAGATTTGATGGCACATACAATGCATTCTAGAAAACAAAGATAGAAGGATATCTGGCATCTCATGGGTATGAGATTGAAAAGGCAATAAAGACTCAATATGTTGCACCTACAAATGGTCCAAGCACAAGTGATGAGATCAAGGAACATGAGGTAAATGCTAAGGAAATATTTATTATTGTGAATAGTCTTTCAAATTCTAAATTGGTAAAAGTTATGAATCTTAAGACTACTAAAGAATTTTGGGATAAGCTTGAAATAATTTATGAAGGAGATGAGAAGTTTAAACAAGCAATGTTGTAAAATTTGAAGGAACAATTTGAGACCCTGTGAATGTTTGAAGATGAAACAATTACAATCTACATGTAGAGAGTTGATGAGATGGTAAGTGATATGAGAGGTCTTAGTGTGTAAGTCAAAGAACCTAGAGTGGTAAAGAAAGTTCTCAGATCTCTTCTTGATTCATACAGTGAAAAGGTATTTGCTATTGAGGAAGTTGCAAATTTTAATACTTATTCTAGAGATCAGTTGCTTTACACTAACTTCATTTGAAATGAGAAAAATTGATTTGAAAAATGGTACAAAATTAGAGACTGCTTTCAAGGCTAGAAAATCAGAAAAGGTTGAAGATTCAGATGGAGAAGATCTTGATTGTTGTTATATGGAGCCTAATCAAACTCAGAGGTTAAATTTTCCCAAATTTTTTTGGCATGGTTTCCCCCCAAATTATTTAATGGGGGTTTGAGGGCAGTGCCCCCAAGATGGGGTCAAGGGGCAAGGCCTCTTGTAGGGTCCAAGGGTAGCACCCCTGGCATGCTCCCTATTGTAATATAGGGTGGGGTCAAGGGGAAGTGCCCTCGAAACCTCAAATGACTTTTATTATTTTATAAAGGCATCAGGATTTATTTTTCTATTGGTTGACATTAAAAAACCATATTTTGTAACTAACACAAGTCAATAAAATGGCTAAGGGTTAGGGTTTTCGTTGATATTGTATTGTAGCATTTGCAACAGTATTGAGTTGCAACAATTACTGGTTGTAATCGGTTCGATTTGTTGGATAATAATATTGGACTCTCTATTGGAGGATTAGCTTGAGTTTGGGAGAACCACTTTAAAATTGTATCGTGTTGTTATTACTTCTATGTTTTTTCCATTCCTCTATTTAATCTTTATATGCATTTAATTGATATCTTTTGCATGCTATTCCTAACAAGTGGTATCAGAGTGACTTGCATGCTTGATTATCATTTGTAGGAAAGTCTCACAGTTGAGTGGGAGTCTCACAGTTAAGTGGGAGTAATAGCAGATGAGGGTAAATTGAAGGTAGATAAATTCAATGGGGAAAACTATCAGTTATGGAAGATGCAGATGGAGGATTATCTCTATCAAAAGAATTTATGGAGGCCGTTGGAAGGAATAGCCAAGAAATCTGAAATAATGACTAATGAGGATTGGAATCTTTTGGATAGAAAGGTATTGGTAACCATTCAGTTGTGCTTGGCACCATCTATGGCATTCAATATAATAGAAGCAAAGACAACATATGAACTGATGAATGCTTTGACTAAATTATATGAAAAACCCTCATCATCAAATAAGATATTTCTCATGAAGCATTTGTTTAATCTGAAAATGATTGAAGGTGGATCTTTGATAGATCATTTAAATGAGTTAAATATAATTACTAGTCAATTGACTTCTATAAATATAAAATTCGATGAAGAAGTTAAAGCTCTCCTGATATTATGTTCTTTGCCTGAAAGTTGGAATAGTTTGGTAATGGTAGATAGTAACTCTATTTCTAGTTCAAATACCCTAAAATTTGATGATGTTGTTGGTGTTATTCTAAGTGAGGAACTTCATAGGAAAAGCTCAGGTGGATCCACATCAGGTAGTGTTTTGAATGTAGAAAGTAGGGGTAGATCAAAGGAGAGAGGAAAAGGTTTTGGAGGTCATGGGAAGTCATGAGGAAAATCAAAGGATAAGAGGTCCTAATCCAAAGGAAAAAAGGATTGCTAGTACTATGGGAAACCAACTCATCTGAAGAAAGATTTTTGGTCTCAGAAGAATAAAGAAAGAGACAACGGTGTTGCCACAATAGTGGTTTACACTTTCTAAGAGATCTTGATTTTTGTTGAAATCACATATTTTTAGAAAATATAATGATTTAAGCCTTGAAAATTTCCATTTAAATGATTCCAATTGAAGAGTGTTTGATCAAACCACCTTATACCAAGCCCCCTTGAATAGAACCCTGCTAGATTTAAACCATATCTATAACAGAGTCTCCTTTACACCTATCAAAATGCTGATAAGAAACCACTTTTGATTTACCTTTTGGGGGATCAAATGAATTCATTTAAAATTTATTTTTTGTAAGTATTCAATCCTTATTATAAGCTTCCAAAAAAGTATAATTTTAATTAAATTTAATTTGATTATTATATTTATTTTTTATTTCTTGTGAATGTAGGTTTTTCACCGAAAATCAAGCTCTTTGTTTTGCACATATGGAAAAATAGAAGATTATCAAAAAAAAAATGAAAAATATTATTGCACTAGATATTTAATTCCTTGATCCAACAAAAAAAGAAAAAATAAATTTCAATACAACAAAAAAAGTTGTGTTATACGGTCACGCTATGTCTAAATTGTAATTGGTTTGATTTTGAAACTTGATTAAAGAAAACATATTTAATAAAAAACTATCTAACCAAGTGGAAGCACTAGATATCAGAATTACAAATCTAAATTTGAAATAATTATAATTTTATCCTTCATGGAAAAAAAGTTATGCGTTATACGATGAGCATCACTTTTTAAAAATGTTGTTTTCTAAAAAAAACTAGTTTTCGAGGGAGATGGAAAAAGAAGTGCAATATAATTCCAAAAATTTTGAAAAAATATATTTAGAATCTATAAACAAAATTTCACAAAACTCTAGTTTGCATCATCTTCAAATTCCTCACGGTTTAGCCGCTATAGGTGCCCGAAAGTGAAGATTTAGTTAAAAATAATAATTTCAATGTTCAGTTTGGCCAAAAATTGTAAACCACTATTGTGGGATCACCCACAAACAAGAAGGAAATAAGGAGGAAAATGTCATAAGTACTAAATATGAAGATGATGCTTTGATTATTTCCCTAGATAATGTTGATGATTCATGGGTTTTAGATTTAGGGGCCTCATTTCATGCTATGCCACATAGAAGTTATTTTCTTGATTATGTCCAAGGGGATTTTGGGTTGGTTTATTTGGGAGATAACGAACCCTGTCAGATTGTTGGAAAGGGAAGAATTAAGATTAAGTTACATAATGGGAATCATTGGATACTACAAGAGGTAAGGCATGTTCCAAGGCTGAGTAAGAATTTAATTTCAGTAGGGAAGCTAATTGATGAAGGTTGCATAGTTACTTTCAATGATAAAAATTGGAAGGTTTCAAGAGGTGCCTTAATAGTAGCAAAAGGTCTGAAATTAGGCACCTTATATATTTGTACATGTCATACTATTCCTTCTACTTTACCTGTTGCAGAGAAAAAACAAATGAGTTCAAAAACAGTTGTTGCGGGTTCGCAGGAAGAGACTAAAACAGTTGCTATAGGTTTTGAGACAACACTGTGGCATAACAGACTTGGGCATATGAGTGAAAAAGGTATGAAGGTACTTCATTCTAAGAAATTTTTACCAAGTTTGAAATGTATTAATATGGATTTTTGTGAAAGTTGTGTGTATGGAAAACAAAAGAGAGTTATTTTTCTCAAGGATGGGAAGAAAAAGAAAGATGAAAAGTTGGAGCTTGTGTATACAGATGTATGGGGACTAGCTCAGGTATCTTCTCTCAGTGGCTCTTGGTATTATGTGACATTCATAGATGATGCAACTAGGAAGGTTTGGCTTTATTTCCTTAGGAAAAAATATGATGTATTTGAAATATTTAAGAAATGGAGAAGCTTAGTTGAGAATGAGACATGTAAAAGGCTAAAATGTCTCAGATCTAGTAATGGTGGTGAGTATTGCAGCAAAGAATTTGAAGATTATTTTCCTTTAATGGAATTCGTAAGTAGAAAATGGTTCCAGGGACTCCACAAGAAAATAGAGTGGCTGAGCGCATGAATAGGACAATAATGGAGCATGCAAGGAGCACAAGATTGCATGTTGGGCTTCCTTTAAACATGTGGGTAGAGGCTTCAATACTATTGTATATTTAAATAATAAAGGTCCTTTAGTTCCTTTCGGTTGTGGTATTCTAGAGGAAGCATGGGCAGGTAAGAAGGTGAGTTATTCTTTTCTCAAAACCTTTGGATGTGAAGAATTTTCACATGTACATTTTGAAAATAGAACCAAGTTGGATGCAAAATAAAAAAAATGAATCTTCATTGGATATGGAATTGATGAATTTGGTTATAGGCTTTGGGATGTTGAAAATCTAAAAATTGTGAGAAGCAAGGATGTTGTATTCAATGAGAAGATGTTGTACAAAGATCAGTTGCAGTAGCATGAGAAGAAAGGAAAGGATTTTGTGGTACTAGATGATACTCTAGATAGTGATGTTCTAGTAGGTCCTCATGCCCTACAACAACAACAAGAAATACCACAAACTCTAGTGAATGTTAGATGGTCAACAAGGCTAAGTAGACCTCCTGAAAGGTTTTCTCCCTCTTTGTATTCTATTTTGTTAATAGATTTTGGTGAACTAGAAGGGTATGATGAAGCTATGCAAGTGGATACATAGGTTCAGTGGGAGCTTCCAATGAAAGAAGAAATGGACTCCTTACTGAAAAATAAGACTTGGGAATTATGTAAGTTGCCTACAGGTAAAAAGGCTTTACCAAACAAATGGATTTATAGGCTGAAAGAGGAAGATGGAGGTAAGAACAAATTTAAATCCAGGTTAGTTGTAAAAGAATTTACACAAAAAAAGGGTATTGATTTTGCTAAAAAAAATTCTCTGGATGTCAAGATGATTATATTCGTAATGTTTTAAGTATTGTGACTACTGAAGATTTGCATTTGGAATAGCTAGATGTGAAAACCACCTTTCTCCATGGTGATTTGGAGGAGATATATACAGAACAACCCCAAGGATTTGAGCTCAAAGGTAAGGAGAAATTGGTGTACAGATTGAAGAAGAGTGTATATGGCTTGAAACAAGCACCTCGACAAAGGTACTTGAAATTTGATAGTTTTATGGCTGAGCAAGGCTACAGTCAATGTAATTCTAACCATTGTATTTATTTTAAGAGGTTGGATAGTGACAACTATATTATTTTATATTTATATGTTGATGACATGCTTGTAGTGGGGTCTAACATGGATCACACAAGTGAGTTAAAATAGCAGTTAGCAAAATCATTTGCTATGAAGGATTTGGGGGCAACAGAACAAATCCTTGATATGAAAATTTGTAGAGATAGGAAGAACAAAAAATTGACTCTATCTAAGGTTGATTATGTTGAAAAGGTGTTGTAGAGATTCCACAAGGAGAATGAAAAATTTGTCAGTACACATTTTCCTAGTCATTTGAAATTGACTAAGGACATGTGTCTAAAGACACAAGAGGATGAAGAAATGTCCAAAGTACCATATGCTTTAGTTGTAGGAAATTTAATGTATGCCATGGTATGTATGAGATTAGATACCACACATGTCGTAGGAGTCATAATCAGGTATATGAGCAATCCTGGATTGGAGCATTGGAATGCAGTAAAATGGGTTCTCTGGTATTTGAGAGGTACATCCAATAAAAAATTATATTTTGGGGGCTCTAATACTAATTTAGCAGGTTATGTAGACTTAGATTTGGAAATGGATATTGATACCAGGTGGAGTACTATAGGTTATTTATTTACTATAGGTGGGACAACAGTGAGTTGGATCTCACGGTTGCAAAAGGTGGTTGCTTTATACACCATAGAGGAAAAGTATGTAGTTGCAATAGAGGCAAGCGAGATGATATGGCCGCAATCTTTCATATAAGAATTGGGAAAACAATAGGACAACAATTATTTGTTAATGAACAACTAGAGTTCCATACATATTGTAAATAAATATGCCTTGCATTCAAAGACCAAACACATACAGATGAGGTATCACTTCATTTAGTTGACAATTAAGGCTGGAAAAGATACATACAGATGACAATCCAATGGATATGTTTACAAAGGTAGTGATAAGGGAGAGGTTGAGCTCCTCTTCAACTTTGGTTGGTTTTCATGACTAAATATAATAAAATCATAGCAGCAAGGTTTGGGGTGCTTATTTCCTACGGGAGCTACAAGGTCAATGGTGTATGATCAATCTCCAAGTGGGAGATTGTTGTTATATGGAGCCTAATCAGACTCAGAGGTTAAATTTTCCTAACTTTTATCAATGTGGTCTCCCCTCAAATTATTTAACAGGGGTTTGGGGGCAAAGCCCTTTATGAGATCCAAGGGAAGCACCCTTGGTGTGCTCCCTATTGTGATTCAGGGCGGGGTCAAGGGGTAGTGCCCCTAAAACATCAAACGACTTTTATTATTTTATAAAGGTGTCAGGGGTTATTTTTCTATTGGCTAACATAAAAAACCCTATTTTGTAACCAACATAAGTCTTGATAAAATGGCTAAGGGTTAGGGTTTCCATTGATATTGTAGTGTAGCATTTGCAATGGTATTGAGTTGCAAAGATTGCTGGTTGTAATCGGTTTGGTTTGTTGGATAATAATATTGGACTCTTTGTTGGTGGATGTAGCCCGAGTTTGGGTGAACCATGTTGAAATTGTCTCTCGTTATTATTTCTATGTATTTTTTATTCCTCTATTTAATCTTTATCTACATTTAATTGATATATTATGCATGCAATTACTAACAAGTGGTATCAGAGTGAGTTGTGCTTGATTATCATCTACAGGAAGGTCTCATGGTTGAGTGGGAATCTCACTGTTAAGTACGAGCAATGGCGAATGAGGGTAAATTCAAGGTAGATAAATTCAATGGGTAGAACTATCAGTTATCGAAGATGCAGATGGAGGATTATCTCTATCAAAAGGATTTATGGAGGCCGTTGGAAGGTGTAACATCAAGAAATACAATGAAAGGTTAAAAGCACATAACAATGCAATCTAATCTAAACAACAAAGAACAAAGGAAAGCTAAAACATAAATAAACCAAAAAATCTCACCCAATATCTACGTAGTTCCATGTATGACCTCGATTGTGCTTCTCCATTTCGCTATGTAGTATAACTGCCCTCAAATTTCTCTTGTGCATGTATAGCCTATGATAGTGATTATAGAAAATATCGAAGATTCAAATAAGTAAGTGCTCCAAAAGTCACAAGATTTTGGGAGAGATTAAAATGATGAAAGACAGATCAATTTATAGAAAATTGATCATTCGAATGACAGGCCAAGATTGAAAGATACATGGACGATTTAGATTAAAAGATTGGACATGCATTGAGATAACTGTTAGTACTGGCATGAGTGATAAAAAATAAGAATAGAGATAAAGATTAAATAATGATTTAATCTTTGAGTTTGGTATTCAAAAACAAAAGAATAGTGTTTGCATGACAAAGATAAAGATAGATTAAAAGAAACATTATGTTCGAACACACACACAAGATTTAATTAATTAAATAAAGATATTTAATTAGTAAGCATGTGCATGCATATGAGTTAGAACTAGATGACTAAATGATATGACATATTTTACTCACAAAAGCAACTCAGACATTAAATCAAGAGTTAACTAACCGATTTAAATAGATCTCGAATCAAGTCAAAATGAATACTTAGATAACTTAAGCATTTATCCAAATATAGAAGAATGTGTTTGAAATAGACTTTTATGAATTAAATGACTTATTTAATTCAAGATTTGACATTTAGGGATTAATTAAATAAATAAGATTTATTTAATTGAGTGGTGAAAAGGTTAAATGAATAATTAAATAATTAAAGTATTTATTTAATTATAGTCAGAAATATGATAAAAGATAAATTAAATAAGAATTTATTTAATTTGAAAAGAAGGATAAGGTTAATTAGTAACATAATTAAATAAAAGCGTTTATTTAATTGATT
Organism: Sequoia sempervirens; assembly: GCA_007258455.2. Lineage (NCBI taxonomy): Eukaryota > Viridiplantae > Streptophyta > Pinopsida > Cupressales > Cupressaceae > Sequoia > Sequoia sempervirens. The sequence continues at coordinate 17,016,323 of VDFB02000002.1, read as the reverse complement.
AGATAGAATAAAGAAAATAAGAATTAATTAAACAATTAATATTATTTAATTAATAGATAAATTAAGGTTAAGGTAAATTAATTAAATAAATAGATTTATTTAATTAATCAAGAAATGAAGAACTTTAGAGAATAATTAAATAATTGACAATATTTAATCATGACCATGAAAATACGAATTATGAAGAATATTGAAGTCGCAAGCTTAGACCATATTTCAGCGTCTACATTTTGCCCCTCTTTGATACAATGTCATTTTGGTGTTGTGTTAAAGAAAATTAATCAAAAAATATGCCCCATTCATACCCTGATGTAAAACAGGTGAAGGTATGCCCCCTCGGGAAAATTGACAAATTTTCAAAAAAAATAAAAAAATTTGGAAATAGTCTCGATTAGTCAATTTGATAGCCAATAATGCAATGGAGTTGACGGAAATGAATTTAGAGGTGTTAGGGACGTGTACGGGTCAATTGAAGTTGGAAGTTTACGTGGCCAGAAGTTAAGGTCAGAAGAGTTTCCACCCAAAACCCTAGGTATAAATAGAAAAGGGGTGAAAAATCAATTCATTGTCACCCACCTAGTTTTGAGAATTGATATTTTCCTCTGGACTCTTAGCAAAAATGTCGCCAGTTCCACACACTCACCATCATGCATATTAGATCTGGATGTTTAGGCAGCCTACCCACATGGACCCCCCAGTATGTTTCTCAAAACCGACCTTTGAAATTTTACTTTGCATGTGTTTTTAGGCATTTATTGCATGTTTTTGTTATGCGTCATTTTATAGAAAACTCGCATTTGCATGCGTCATCACTGCATTTGCATGCAGTTCGACACAACTATAATTTTATGTAGATGTTTTGCGTAGGTTTTTTGTCATTTAAACACATTTGTATTTTGTTGAACACATTTGTTTTATAGCACCACATTTGAATTTTAACTAGATGCATATGTTAAAAAGAGATACATTTGAAATTGTTTTAAATGCATATGCATATAGTATAAGGTTTTGTTATGCATAACTGTAAAGATTCACATTTGAATTTATGCATGCAGTTGCATTTTGCACATTTCTGTGATGTAGAATGACACATTTGACATATTTTGATGCATTTGCAAAATTAATTGATGCATTTGAATTTGTGAAACACATTTGCAAAGGAAGTGACACATTTGAATGTTATGGATTTTGCTGAATTTTGACTAGGATATATCATTGTTGCTAACATGATGAGGCATGTACAATGCCACTATAGGTTGTATTAGATCCTATCTACATGAGGGCATCTAGACTGTTGACTTTCCACTTTCATGATAGTTTGCGGAGTGGAGAGAAATGGTTTTTATGGCATTTGGGTCTTCATCATGTTACTTTCATGCTCACTACTCGGGAAAACTAGGTGTTGTTGACTGCGTTATGTGAGTGGTGGCACTCTAAGACTTCATCATTTCATTTTCCTATTGTTGAGGCAACAATGACATTAGAGGACATCTATAGGATTCTAAGACTTCCTATTAGAGGGACCAGAGTCATGTATGAAACATAGAGGGGTTTCTCTGAGAATTGTAGATATTACCTTCATGACGACATTAGAGAGTTAGGCATTGATCACTATGAGATTAGGTGGCATGTCCTAGCACAGAGGTATAGGTAGTTAGACTATAATTTTTGTACCTTGATTGGTGGCATAGTCCTCCCTAATCATCGAGGTCATGGATTTCCTATGGGATGGGGAGAGATGCTAGTTGGTGTGCTGGAGAGGGGAGTTGTTTATGCCTAGGGCCCATGTCTTTTAGCGATGTTATATTTCCATTTGCATGATATAGCATACAAAGATGGCCAGTCTATGTCTTGTGGTACCACACTCCTAATGGTATGGGTGTGGGAACACATCGCCATTTTTTGTCCACCAATGACAGTGGATATTCAGCAGGGATCACCTTATGCCTTCTAGTATGCGGGGGCTAATACTCAGCATCATGTTGGGGATACTAGATTCTAGCCATCGACACAATGGTTCAATTTACTTGGAGGTTGTATATGTATTGTCCACATTGGCCTCATGAGGATGGTCATCTGACTTTGTGCTGACAGACTCAGTATTTGATTGGACATACAATTTCTCACGTTCATATTATTGAGAGACACTTGCCAGATCAGGTTTTGTGTCAGTTTGGAGAGGTTCAGGATGAGCCTCGAGGCCGAGCAGAGTATGTGAGGTCTTCCAGAGAGATCACATTATGGGGTGCTGGGATTTTAGTGGCTACTACAGAGGCATCCATTGATGCATTACAGCCAGTACAGTGGGCTTGGAAAGGTGGAGCAACTGATCTAGGCACTACAGTAGCATATGATACATGGTGGGCGGATCACAAACTAGTTCCATTGACAGAACCAGATCAGGATGTGTTGGTAGAGTGGCAAGGGACAAGGCCACATGGCAGGCATAGCAGAGGTGGAGGTGGTCATGGTGATGATGGATATGGTCGTGGCAGTGGTCGGAGGGCTGGTGGGAGAGGTAGACATGGTTGGAGAGGATGAGGTCCACCTTTGTCACCCATATGGGAGGCAATCCAGGAGGGAGAGGATGTGCACATGCTAGATATTGGTGGAGGTAAGGAGGAGGTGGATGTTGAGATTGACAAAGATGAGGTTCATGTTGGAGTTTTTGGGGAGGAGCATGCCATAGAGGAGGAAATTCTAGAGGAGCATGCAGAGGCAGAGGTGGGGAGGGAGGAGGCCGAGATAGATGCCCTTGGTTTTCCTAGTGTGTATCAGGATGACATTGATGAGGATGATGATCAGGAGCGAGAGCTATGTGATAGGATTTTGGAGGAGATGGAGGATGATGATGGGTTATAGAGAGTTTGATAGGATGATACTGGGGCTGTTGATCTAGATACCATGACTCTTTGTGCTCAAATTGCCTCCTTGGAGGAGAGATGAGGGTTTTGATGTTAGAGCATGATGTATGGAGAGGGACAAATCCTATATGGACAAAGACCAGGCTATAGCTTGGAGATAGGAGACCGAGTAGCGAGTTATAGAGATTAGAGCTCTTTGTTGTGGGCCATTTGATGCTTTTTCTTGAGAGTTAGTTAGATCTATGGAGAGGGCTTCCTACTATAGAGATTTATATGAGGTAGAAGTTCCTACAAAGAGATGGGCTCCCAGTTTCTCACAGGCATGCAACGAAAGGTCCTAGACCAAGACTCACACTAGGACAATGACCATAGAGGGTGTTAAGGGGCCACTCAGATTTGGACCTTATGATAGGCCTCCTTCTGCCCACAGATCATCAAGATCCCGGCATCATACACCTACACAATCTAGTCATGGGAGCAATGATAGTTCCGAATAGGGACATTTCTTGATATGTACTGAGACATTGTATTATGATCATATATCCTATGGGCTTCATATTTATTGATACATTATGACATTGTGATGTGGCACTTTTTGAGCAATTATATATATATGATTTTGGCGGTGATTCTCATGATATGCAGTTCTATGTATGATTGTGTAGTCTATTATTTATGCATGTTATGTCTATATGAGATGCCTATGTGATGGATTATCATATATACTTTATGATGTTTCTATGCAGCCTATGATGTGATACTTATTCTATATGATGATGTATGCATTGATTTCTTATGGTATCAATGGTTGTTATGTATGCAATTTATGATTATGAGATTGATCTGTATAGGATCTAGACTAGATTGCAATATTTAAATGCTTAACTTTTACAATGCTTTTACAATGATTATTCCAAGTTAATTAAATCAAAATTAACTTATGGAAATAACAAAATGAAAGTAATAACAAGGTGATTATAACAGAAAGGAAGGAAATGAGAGAAAGAAAGAGAGAGAAGAAGAGAAGTGCAAACAGTTGATAACGGAGTTCGTCACGAAAGTGACTACGTCTCCGAGTCCACTCCAATAGAGAGACCGATCCGATTAACTCCAAAATCAATTACAAATGATGCACCAAGACCATCAGTTCGGCAACATAACAAGGCTCCGACATACAACAATGTCTTGAAAAACTCCAACACCTCTCTTTCGTGTCCTCAGCGTCAAGACTTCATCACCTGAAAAAAAACTTAATTTCAACTCTCACCTTACACCCTCCTTTTATACATAAAATTTTCTCAATTTGGTTACTAACCAATTGATTTACAAGATATTCCTTATCTCTCCATAATATTTTCAAATCTTCCATAATCCCCCCATTTTACATAATAAATCTTTGATAATCTCCCATATTTGTATATAAATCTTTATTTAAGAATCCCCCTAATAATTTTCAAATAACCTTTTCAATTATTAGTTTCGGGTATACTATTTGGGAGGTTTTGATTTAATTTAAATTTTAGGAGTTTGTTATATTTTAAAAGGTTTTCGGCTTTCATAATTCACCAAAACCAACCGATGCCGATTTAATTTTAAAGCCGTTTAATGGCTTGTTGGTGGATAAGCCTTTTAACAGGCCGGCGGTCGGGGGTTCAACCCCGGCCGCTAGCTTTATATAGCCAATTTTCAGCCGATACTTAACAAAATGTAACGCCCACCAAAAGTTAACGGCCAAATCTTTGGCGGAGTGGTCAGCTGGAAATTTCGCGCTCCAACGGTGAAGAGTTCGAGCCCCAACCGGGCCAAACAAAACTTTTTGTTAACAAACACATCGAACACCGACACAGGAGGGAGAGGCCACGTGCCGCACCATGAGGGTTCCATGTGGCGCAGTCTGACTGGCCAGATACGACTGACATGGATGCTGACTGCGTGCCGACGTGGATGACTGTACGTACGGAATGCTGACTGTGATGTACGATCTGCCAACTCACCATGCCACATAGGAGTACGGTTGCCACGTCATTGTACGGACATGACACGTGTCAACACCTGGTTGGTTCACATCGGATTCCGTACCATATGCTGACGTCAACTGTACGGATGATGACGTCATCGGTGTAGCCTCTGTCCACCAAGTCAACTGCAACTTTGACCGCTGATAACTCTCGCGTCCGATGTCGGATTTCGATGAAACGAACGTTGTCGGAATCGTCTCGACAAGTTCTTCGACTTGACGCTGCTTCTGTCGACTTCTGAAACAATCATTTTTTTCACTTCCTGAATGTCCTCTGTTCCCAGTTTGACCGAAGGTTTGACTGGCCATAACTTGTGCAAACAGACTCCTTTTTGCTCCGTTCGAGTTGCATTGGAACTAGGACACTGAGCTATTTCTGATGGTACAAATTTTGGAGAAAAATGAGACACTTCCATTTCCACTGAAAAATGTCCACCGGATCAGGCCTCCCCACTGAAGACCTTTTGGACCTCCAAAAGTGGCATTTACTCTGACAATAAGTGAGGACTTGGCCTCCCCACTTGTCCTGTATCTTCTGTACATCTGAAAACCTGGCTCACAAGCACAATAAAGACTGCAACAATGTTGTTGAACATAAACATAACTTTATCACTTCCATAAGCATCTACATCCAATGTCGTAGCCACTAACCAACAAAAATTGACTAGCATCAAGCTGAACATCAATGCAGAAATGAAAGAAAACAAGTCAACAACATATCGATCCTTCACAACAGGAACATTTTTAGCCAAGGATCCATCAATGCTTTCAAGCATCATTTTCTCATCTGTATTCTTGGTGCATCTGCAACATCTAACCCTGGTTAGCTACTCCAAGTTCAAGTGTAGAACCACCTGTACTAACAGGCATAAGAGTTAACTCTTTACTTGCATTAATTACCCTCTTTAGCTGCCCTGTGTTTGCAAAAGATTGATCAGTCTTAATCTTGCGAGAATGTACAATATACTAAATGCCATCCTTAAACAAATGATAATGATTTTGTTGCCTGTAGAAAATTGCTTTTCTGTCATAAAGATAAGGGCTTCCAAGCACTATCCCACAGATATCCAGTGGAACTACATCAAACTGTACTTCATCCACAAATTTACTAGTGATTGTGAATCTTAAGGTGCATTGTTTGTTACTTGCAACTTATCATTTTCACAAATCCACCCTAGTGGATAAGGTTTCTTATGTTGTGTAGTTTTTAATCCCAAGTTATTTACAACACTTTCTGAAATCAGATTAACTTGTGAACCACTATCTATGAGTGCATCAATTTTAGTGTTCTTAGCAACAACCCTTAAATGAAACAACTCATTCCTTTTCACATCTTCAGAGAAATCATTAACTGTAGAAGAAGAAGCACAACTAGCAACAGAAACACCAGAAATAGGAGCTTTACCTTTTAGACCCATCGCTGTTATCTTAGTCTCATCATCTGAATCTGAACCAAGATCCATAACAACATTCATGGCTTTCTCCTTACCCTTCTGTTTCTGATTATGTCTTTGAGCCCACTTAGGCTTCAGTTTGGGATGTAACTTCCAGCAGTGATTTTCATCATGACCTTCCTTGTCACAATGAGTGCAAGAAAGTTTCTCATCCTTCTTGACTGTAGCTTCCTTCTTTCCTTTCCTTATCTCTGCATTCTTAGAAGATTTCTTTACATCATTATCAATAAAAGATCCTTTACCCCTTGACTCTAAGTGTGTAGCTTGAACATACACTTCATCCAAATTACAAGGGTTCAATACCAAAATGGAATGTCTAAGGTAGGAATGCAAACCTCCTATGTACTTCAACAATGTGTCCTGGGTATACAATGGAACATTCAAAGCAATAGCCCTTTTCCTGAATTCATGGGTGTACTCTTGGACAGTTTGACCTTTCCCTTGCCTAAACATTTGCCAATCCATCATTAATTGCTGCATATGTCCTAGGGGATAAAACTGCTTCTTAAGAGCATTAGTAAATTCTGCCCAAGTTAACTGACTCTACCATGTTGTGAAACTTCTGCCTTAGACTTACTCTCCCACCATGTTAAGGTTGTACCTCCTAAACGAAGAGTAGCTAATTGGATCCTATCAACATCATCTAATAGGTTCTGGACTCTACAGTAAACCTCAATTTGTTGAATCCAATCATCCAATTTTTCAGCATTAAGTTCACCACAATATTTAGGCAAATCAAATTTTACATCCAATTTTAATTTTTTTGGCTTATACCCACTCTTGAAAGGATTAGAAGAAATAGAATGAGGAGAAGATGGAGAAGAAGGAGAAGGAGAAGAGGGAGGAGAAGAAGAAAAGGGATGATCTGGTTTCTTGTCACCATCTCCATGTTGTTTCCCTTTCTTGTCTTTGTGATCTTCTTGCTTCGACGAACCTTCTTCACGTTCCTTCCGTTCTTGTCTCTCTTGAAAAAGAATGTCCACCTTTGCCTTCATCTCGAGGAATGCTCTTCGAAACTCCTGCTCACTGATTTCTTCAGGAACCTCCATTCAGCCCGACATCTTTGAAATGTTCTTCGCTTCCAGATCTCAGATTAAAGTCTTCGAGCTTGCCTTCACCCTTCTGAATCCTGGATCTCGTTAGCATTCAAAAACAAATAACTGCAATAATAGTCAACTTGCTCTGATACCAACTTGATCTGTATAGGATCTAGACTAGATTGCAGTATTTAAATGCCTAACTTTTACAATGCTTTTACAATGATTATTCCAAGTTAATTAAATCAAAATTAACTTAAGGAAATAACAAAATGAAAGTAATAACAAGGTGATTATAACAGAAAGGAAGGAAATGAGAGAAAGAAAGAGAGAGAAGAAGAGAAGTACAAACAGTTGATAACGGAGTTTGTCACGAAATGTGACTACGTCTCCGGGTCCACTCCAATAGAGAGACCGATCCGATTAACTCCAAAAATCAATTACAAAGCACCACAATCATTCTACAAGCACTTCGGCAGCATAACAGCACTCTGACGTGCAAGAATGGAATCTCTACAAGACCTCTCTTTCGATTATCTCCACAGCTTCAAGACTTCGTCACCTGAAAGAAACTTGATTTCAACTCTCACCTTACACCCTCCTTTTATACATAAAATTTTCTCAATTTGGTTACTAACCAATTGATTTACAAGATATTCCTTATCTCTCCATAATATTTTCAAATCTTCCATAATCCCCCCATTTTACATAGGAAAATCTTTGATAATCTCCCATATTTGTATATAAATCTTTATTTAAGAATCCTCCTAATAATTTTCAAATAACCTTTTCAATTATTAGTTTCGGGTATACTATTTGGGAGGTTTTGATTTAATTTAAATTTTAGGATTTTGTTATATTTTAAAAGGTTTTCGGCTTTCATAATTCACCAAAACCAACCGATGCCGATTTAATTTTAAAGTCGTTCAATGGCTTGTTGGTGGATAAGCCTTTTAACAGGCAGGCGGTCGGGGGTTCAACCCCGGCCGCTGGCTTTATATAGCCAATTTTCGGCCGATACTTAACAAAATGTAACGCCCACCAAATATAGTTAACGGCCAAATCTTTGGCTGAGTGGTCAGCCGGAAATTTCGCGCGCCAACGGTGAAGAGTTCGAGCCCCAACCGGGCCAAACAAAACTTTTTGTTAACAAACACATCGAACACCGACGCAGGAGGGAGAGGCCATGTGCCGCACCAGGAGGGTGCCACGTGGCGCAGTCTGACTGGCCAGATACGACTGACATGGATGCTGACTGCGTGCCGACGTGGATGACTGTACGTACGGAATACTGACTGTGATGTACGATCTGCCAACTCACCATGCCACATAGGAGTACGGTTGCCACGTCATTGTATGGACATGACACATGTCAACACCTGGTTGGTTCACATCAGATTCCATTACCATATGCTGCGTCGGTACGGATGATGACGTCATCAGTGTACCCTCTGTCCACCAAGTCAACAGCACTTTGCCGCTGATAACTCTCGCGTCGATGTCGGATTTCGATGAAGCGAATGTTGCCAGAATTTTCTCGGCGAGTTCTTCGACTTGGCGCTGCCCGTCGACTTACGAAATAATCATTTTTTTCACTTCACGAATGTCCTCTTTGTTTGACCAAAGGTTTGACTGGCCATAACTTGTGCAAACGAGACTCCTTTTGCTCCGTTCGAGTTGCGTTGGAACCAGGAAACTGAGCTCTTTCTGATGGTGCAGATTTTGGAGAAAAATGAGACACTTCCATTTCCACTGAAAAATGTCCACCGGATCAGAGATGCAATGTGATTTATATATATATATATACAATGCTATCTACATGTGATGCTATACATTTGATGATGGATGTAATGTTAAGCATGTATTTACACTTGTTATGTACACGTAATTCTTATGATATGTAATCTATGATGATGGATGCCTATTATTCCATGATTTCCTAGATATGATAAATTCCTATATTTTTTGTATTTTTCAAATGCAAGATTTATGTATGATTGATGATGTATGATTATATTGTATGGATTACATGAATTTATATGCAAGATGATTTATATTTTTTTTATGTGTTTCATAGGACTCTGTGATAATGTAAGAAAGGATAAATGTTAGTGTGGAAATAAGATGAATAATAAAAGAGATTGATGTTAGTATTAGCAATCTTTGATATTTTGTCGTATCACAAAAGGCTTTGCACTTTATCATCATTGGGAAGTAACTAATACAAATGGATAAAAATTCCATGATATGACATAGATCAAGGTGTACAAGGTCATCCACTTCCTAACAACAGACAGCCACAAACAAGGATTTTCATAACTCATACTAAGGGAAAAGTTTCCCTAGCCTTTTTGTCAGAACAAACCACAGACAACAAACAAGATAAAAGATGGGTCATGAGACATCATCGCTCCTCTAAATCCTTCATGGATCATCCTTGAGGAAACTAGTAACATGACTCAAAATCAAATTTAAAAGACAGTTGACAGACAATAGTCAAAGAAAATAGAATTTTGATACATTGTTGCTTCTCTAAATCCTTCATGGGACATCCTTGAGAAAGCTAGTAACAAGATTCCAATCATAAAATGAAATTTCAACAAGCAATAGTCAAAGAAAATAGAATTTTGATACATTGTTGCTTCTCTAAATCCTTCATGGGACATCCTTGAGAAAGCTAGTAACATAATTCCCATCATAAAGTCAAATAAAATGATAAGATAAATAAGCCATAAAGTCAAAAGCCAGTAAAATATTTGCAAAAACTTGATCTGTTTGTTTGATTGTTTTTATTGATAAGAGGATTTATTGATAGAGCCTAGCTTCAGGAGATACACATACCAAATAAGAATTTGAGTTTATTTTCAATGTTATGACTATCTATATAAGGTATGACAAAAGCCTAGTTTCAGAAAGACATGTATCGTATAAGACGTTGATTTTGATGTCATTGATGTGATAACTTGTGTAAGGCTATGTTGATTGTCTAACAATGTCTATATTCAAGAAGGAATCATCTTGTATAAGACATAAGTTGATTGTTTTGATACTATCTATTTTCAAGGACACATCCTATAGCAGGTATAAGTTGATGTGTTTGGATTGTTGCTTTGGAAATTTGTTTGATTTGACTTAGAGGCATTGCTGACTTGTTCACCAGATTGATGCATGACTTGATATGATGTGTTGAAAATTGATTGTGTGTGACGACAAACCCTAATGGACTGACCTAGTGTAGCCTCGGGGGCTCATCGATTGATGGCCTTGCCTACGTTATACACATAGAGACCTCATAGTTCGACCAGACTTTGACTAACAAGACTAACTATAATAAGCTTGATTTGTATGAAGATAACATAGTTGTGTGGTAGTGCATGTGATGAACCCTAATGAACTAACCTAGTGTGGCCTTGGGGGCTCATCGATTGATGGCCTTGCCTACGTTATACACTCAAAGACCTCGTAGTTCGACACAACCAATGACATTGTATTAGAGACATGGGTTGAATCATGATTTTATATAGAAAAACTTAAAAGGACTGACCTAATGCCTTAGGGGCACATCGGTAGATGGCCTTGCCTATGTCCAGTCGTAGAGGCAATGTAGTTTGACAAATGACAAAGATTGACAAGTGTGACTGACTCTGGCTCTATTTTTGGATTTTTTACATGTTTTGATTTTTTTTGTCTTTTTGAAGTTTTCTGATGTTTTTGGATTTTTTGATGGTTTTATGTCTTCAGCACAACCAATGTAAGAACCAATATGATGCACATCAAGTGTTTTCCCCCAGTCGAGTATAAGACCAATTGATTATGAATAGGATAAAATGGGGGATATGAAATGCACTCGATGTCAATCGTTCCAAGTCATGGGAAAGACTACCACTTATTATGAATGGTATGTACAAGCGATGGACAAGAAAGATAGGTGATATGTACAGGGATAAGTGATATGTACAAGGAAGTGGACTATGTACAAGGATAGTGGACTATGTACAGGGAAATGGACTATGTATAGGGAAGTTAGATTAAAATGATAGTAGACAAAGGAGCAAAGTCAACTACACATGGTTCCTGTTTGCCAAGTTTTCACCATGGTACTTATCCAAAGCGCCACCGAAGTGGTTTTCACTATTGGAAAAATTATTTTTCTTTACTATTTTCTAGATTTTTTAATTTTTTTGATGCTACCAAGATGCCTGTTTGCCAGGTTTTCACCTAGGTAACAATTTTTTTTTTTTGTTAATTAAGACAAGGCTCTCAGAAGCTATGCGTAGAAATTCTTCAGATGAAGACTATTGATGGGTGCTAACAATGGTTCTCCTTTAGGAGTAGAGAGTTGATACGATCCTGATCCAAAGGCTTCTGTGACAATGTAAGGTCCTAACCAGTTAGGTTCAAACTTTCCTAGTTTCTCTCTTTCTGCTTGATTCTTAGGATTCTCCATTAAGACCAGGTCACCAATGCCAAAGTTTATGTTCAAGACCTTCCTATTATAGCTACGACGAAGGTGATTCTGATATGATTGGAGATGGTCTAATTCCTTTTATCTTCACTCATCTAGGAATTCTAGCTCATGTAATCTCGATACTCGATACTCTTCATCATCAATGTGCCCTTTCAAGGATACCCTCAAGGTAGGAATCTCGACCTCAATAGGAAGAATGGCCTTGGAACCAAATAATAAAGAATATGGAGTGATGCTAGTGGGAGTATGAATACTTGTGCAATAAGCCCATAAGGTGGGATTAAGCTATAAATGCCAATCACGACCAACATCATTGACAGTATTTTTGAGGATTCTAATGATAGTTTTGTTAGATGCCTCTACTTGGTCGTTACCTTGTGGGTAATATGGGGTGGAAAAATGATGTTGGATATGGAATTCTTCATAAAATGGTGGACTTCTTGGTTCTTGAATGGAAAACCATTATCTATGATGATGGATTGAGGAACACCATATCGACTAATGATATAGTTCAAGATGAACTTAAAGATTTGTGTGCCGGTGATGTAGGTCATGGGAATAGCCTCAATCCACTTTGGATAATACTCGGTGGCAGTAATGATGAAATTATGGCCATTGGATGATGTGGGATGTATCTTAACTATGAGGTCGAGTCCCCATTGGGAAAAGGGCCATGGTGACGTTATGGGACGAAGCTCTTGCACAAGTGCATGTATCAAGTCTCTGTGTATTTGACATTGACAATATTTCTTAACAAAGACATATGAGTCCTTTTCCATAGTAGGCCAATAGTAACCCAGTTTCATAATATTTTTAGCTAAGGTAGGACCGCTAGAATGGGAACCACATATACCCTCATGTACCCCACATTCTGCTTCTTCAGAATAAAGACATCTCAGTAGGGAATTATCTAAGGTGCATCTATATAGAGTGTCTCTGACGATGGTGTATTTGGCTAACTTACAAAGGAATGTCCTACATTGGTTATTTGAAAGGCCAGGGGGTATGATTTTGGCATGAAGGTAGTCATAGATATCTTTGTACCATGGGGAATTAGGACCAACAATATCGCATAACATCTCAGAATCTGGGATATCATAGGTAGGGGCCAAAAGTTGTTCTACTAAGAACTCAAACTTAGGCATGTTGCTAGGAATGTCTAGAAGTGATGCGATAGTAGCCATAGTGTCTGCTGCCCTATTTAGAACATGAGGTATTTGATGAAATTCGACCTTGTCAAAGTACTCCTTAAAGCTATCTACCATGCATTTGTAAGGAGAAAGCTTTTCATCCTTAGTTTCATAATCATCATTTACCTGTCGGATTACTAGTTGAGAATCACCATAGACTTGTATGTTCTTGATTTTCCATTTGACTACCATGCATAATCCTATCACTAATGCTTCATACTCTGCAATGTTGTTGGTACATGTAAAGGAAATCATGAATGACTTAGGGATAGAATCACCTTGTGGTGTGATAAATAAGATTCCATCTCTTGAGCCATGATTTTTATGGGAGCCATCAAAGTATATTTTTCATATTGTACTTGTGTCAACTATGAATATAAACTCATCAGGAAAGTCTACAACTAATGGGTGATCTTCTTGTATTGGTGCATCAACTAACTAATCGACAATGACTTGTCCTTTAATAGCATTTCTATCTGCATATTGGATATCATACACACTAAGTATCATAACCCATTTGGCCAGTTTCCTTGTTAATGTTGCTTTTTTGATAAGATATTTCAGAGGATCTATCTTGGCAATCAACATTGTCTGATGGTTTAGCATATAGTGCCTTAGTTTTTTAGTAGCAAATACTACCGCAAGACAAGCATGTTCAATGGTACTATAGTTGAGCTCATAACCTACAAGGTCTGACTGATATAGTATACTGACCTTTCATGACCTTCATTGTCATTCTATGCAAGCAATGCTCCTAGTGATGAATGGGTTGCTAAAATATAGAGAATTAATGGTCATCCCTCAATAGGTGGCATTAAGACTGGTGGTGTGAGTAGATATTCTTTGATCAGTTGAAAAGCCTCTTCGTACCTAACTTTCCATGCAAAGGGTACCCCTTTCCTAAGTAAATGTTGAAAGGGATGTGTCTTATCTACTAAATGCACTATAAATCTTCTGATGGATTGCAGTCTTCTTTGTAATGCCCTTAGCTAATTGAGATTAGTTGGTGGAGACATGTCTATGATTGCCTTTACTTTGGCTGTGTCCACCTCAATGCCTCACCTAGAAATGATATACCCTAAAAGCTTTCCTAATTTCACTCCAAAGATACATTTCTTGGGATTTAGTCTCACTTTATACTTTTCTATCCTTTGAAATATCTTGACTAAAACCTATAAATGATCTACCCTTTTCTTTTATTTAGAAATAAGGTCATGAACATAATCTTCCATAAAGAGTGTGTACAAGGTTGTGAAAAGTAGTGGTCATGGCATGCTGATAGGTTGCTCCATTGTTCTTGAGTTCGAAGGGCATAACATTCTAGCAATGCATTCCCTAAGGACATGTGAAAGTTATTTTAGGTTGGTCTTTAGTTGCAATTTTGATCTTATTATACCTTGACAATGCATCCATGAGGGACAACATCTCATATCTTGTCGTCACGTCTACTATCATGTCAATGTTGGGCAGAGGGAAGTCATCCTTAGGACAAGCCTTGTTAATATCTCTGAAATCTGTGCATATGTGGATCCCCCATGTTGGTTTAGTGACTGGTACAAGATTGGAAATCCAATCTACATAGTCAATTTATCGAATGAAACTAACATCTAACAGTTTCTTGAGTTCTACCTTGACTAGTAAAGCAATCTGTGGGTGCATTTTCCTCAATTTTTGTTTCACTAGTTTTACACGTGGTTGTAAGGGAAAATGATGTAGTACAAGTTTAGGATCTAGCTCAAGCATGTATGCATACAACCAAGAAAAATTAATCTCTTTGTGTGAAGAAGTTGTGGAATTATGACTGCTCTTCTTTGGTCAATGATGCTGCAAAATAAACCAATCGGGGATTCTCTTTTGTGCCAATGTTGACTTCCACTGATTCTTCAATTAGCATGGGTGAATTTTCCTATGTAATAGGGAGAATGTTCAAACCTCCATCCTTAGGTGCCTTAGAGAGTTTTTTGCCTTCAAATCTGTCCTTTATTTTTTCTTTTCATTGTCTAAAGGCGCCTTTTAGTTTTCACCTAGAGACTCATTTTTTTGTCTTTTTCATTCTTTTTCTTATTTTTGTTATTGGAGGATTGAACAGATTCCCAAAAATATGCTTTGTTGTCCAAGTCAATGCTAAATACAACTTTGCAATCACCACTAGGTATGCCTTCTCTTAGTCCTAGGAACTCAACAATCACTTCGTCGTTCCCAATATGTCTAAGACAGGTGTGTCTTGTTGGTCCCAATCAATGAGTTGGGGATAAACTAAGGGCATGTCATCATTGGAGTTGTAAAAGTTCAAGGGGGTCAAGGTAAGGATTGAGTTGTTCATATGGTCACAAAAGTTTTGTACCAAGTCCTTTTTTCTCTTTTTCTTAGATCTAGATGGATTATGAGGTGGGCCTAATGTCAAGGTTTGGTTATCTGAAACAAATTTATCAGGTTGCCAAGAGGTAGGATCAAGAGATTCCCAATAGTAATGTTGAAACCATTCCTCTTTTGTCATATTCTTTGGTGGACAAGAATTCAATGGATTTGGTGAGGATTTCAACATTAAATCAAGTTCTCCAAAAAGTTTATCAAGGTCCATGGAAGAGGTGGAGGATAGGGAATCCCACTCATATTCGTTTGAGTCGGGGGAGTCACAGTAGTGTTGGTTAGATGGTTTGTGAGAAATCTCAATATCTTCTGAAGCACTTACGTCCTCGATTAAGGGTGATGTGGTACTAGGAACGCCAGTCTGAATCAGTTGAAACCCAAACCCTAAACCTTTCAGCCACTAAGAAACAAGGATTGGTTCAATCCTCCCATCTTGATGTAAGCCTAAACCAATATGTCCATTATATCCCTTGCTCTGCATGATTGTAAAACCTTTTCCATATTGATCTATAGGAATGTGAGCAAGTGAGGGAGGTTCTTTAGGGTCTTCTCTATACAACTAGGAGGTGACATCTTCTGCATGTATGGATTCTTTGCTTAATTCTCCCCATTTTGCAAAGGTTGTTGAGGGAGGGATGTGTATAGTGACCACTGACTGTCTCCTATTTGTTGTAGGTAAATCATATGATTTAGGAGGAATCAGATGGCTAACACAATAAGATGTTTCATGTGATATTCTCCACAACCCTTGTCTTGGATCTCAACCCTAGGAGTGGAAGGAAATGATGGCAAAGTGGATGTTCTAGTGAGAGTGGATGTATAGACATAGTGAGATGAATTGGACGATGAAGCCTCTTGATTTACTGGCACTTGACATTGGGGTATCTCTTTTAGACTATGCAATATTGGAATGGATCTGGGTCACCATCTATTGTTATTTCAATGCCATTGTAAGGTAATTTGAGACATTGATGATATGTGGAAGGGACTACCTTCATGGCATGAATCCAAGGTCTACCTAACAAAAGGTTGTATGGAAGGGTGAGATCCAAGACCTGGAATTTTGTCTACATAATTGCAGGACCAATTCTAATAGGAAGTGTTACCACCCCCTTTGATTTTTGTTCCTCATCATCATAAGCCTTAATGACAATACTTTTGGTTGTGTCTACACATGCTTCTAAGAAACCTATTGCCTTCATTAATTTTAAAGTGCACAGATTTTTTTTATTTTATTCAAGGGGTAAACGCTTTTGATCGGAGCTATGAACCAGATACAACCATTCAACAATAACACCCCAACGGGGTTTGAACCTTGGTGGAAAGAACAACAATGCCACCTATAAACCATCACACCATGCCAATACCGGCTTTAAAGTGCACAGATTTAACCTTGCTCCTTTGTCTACTAAAACTCGTCTAACTTTGGTGTCATCAAAAAGGACTTCAAGATGTAAAGGGTTGTTATGATTTGTCTTCTCAATTGCATAATCTTATTTGGAGAATGTCGCATGATGATTATTGGTCAAATAGCCTACCATTTCCTAGAAATAATTGACATTGAGATCATTAGGGATAGTGATGCTTTGTAAATCTTTGTCTAAAATGGATCGATGCTCAGGGGAGATACGTAACAGTTCCAAGATGGAGATTTGGGTTGGGGTCTTCCCCAATTGATTGAGTAATTTATACTACAACTTGGAATTTCGTGGTGGTTTTTGTGATGGAGGGCCTTGGATAGTGATCTTAGTCCAATGAGTGTTGACAACACACTCGGGAGTTGTATTTATGGTAATGGTATTGATATTCTCATTGGCGGCCCGAAGGTGATTTATGATTTTTCCACTACTATAATCATGCTTGACATTAGCGTAGTTGGCCAAGATATTCATCTTGTTACTCAAACTGGGGACATTTCCTTTCCCATGGTCATGTAGTGGATTCGAAAAGACTTTGTGATTAGTGTTTGATGACTGTTGTTTCTATCCGCTAACTTCAATAATTTTCTTCTCGACAAGATCTTGTATAATATTTTTCAGTTGTCAACAATTTTGTAGGTTATGTCCCTTGGTTCTATGGAAATCACAAAAGGCATTGTCATTCCACCAAACTGGTTTGAATTGTCCTGGATCATATTGTCTTGGATCTTGAAGTTGTATAAGATTGTGTAGCAACAATTGTTTGAATACTAACTCGATGGGTTCCCCTAAGGGAGTGAACTCACATTTATGAAATCTTCTATGTTGTTGTGGACATTGAGTGTTTTGGACAATGTTGGGAGGTTCATTGATAGTGTTAAGCATGTTAGTAGAGGGGTTAGGTCCTCACAATGTGATGATCGATCTTGCTTGTAAATTTTTAGCATCAACTACCCCATCATTGGTAACATTTTTATTCCAAGACCAAAATCTGTTTTTGTCATTGGGGATGTTTTGCATATTTAGATTTATGTTGGGTGTCTATGTCTTAAGTTCTCCTTTTTCAATGAGATATTTTTCTATGATGAGGCCCTTTTCCACTAGTTCTGTAAAGGATGTGCAACAATGTACCCTTAAGTTACTTCTCAACTTTGGGTTGAGGTTTTCTTGGAACATAGTGACTTTTTGTTTTTTTAGGTATCTCAACGAGACACCAGCTAGCTATAGTCCTCCATCTCTGGAAGAAAGAGATGAAATTTTCTCCTTCATCTTGTGTTGTGTGACACAAGGTTGCTATATTAATCTCATGGTCTATGTTAAAGGATAATTGCTCAATGAATTTCTTAGCTAGTTCACCCCATGATTTTATGCCATAGTCTAGACTTGAAAACCACTCGAGTGCAATTCCTACAAGACTTCTTAGAAATAGTCTCATAAGATAAGTTGGGTCATAGGCGACATCAATGCACATGGTCAAAAATTCCCTTATGTGTTCTATCAGTTTGTGTTTTCCATTGTTCTTGGGAAGATTCGGTATGACATACCCATGAGGGAAAGGTGTCATATACAATGATTTATCAAAGGGAAAGGGGCACAAATATTTTGCTAAAAAGGAATTCTTAGTTGACACTTCCATGTTATCCATTTGTGTTTGGAGTGCCTGCATTTGTGTCTGTAGGATGTCGACTTGAGTTAACAATGTCGTAGTTGGATTATTTGGATCTATGTGTGTGTTTTGGTATCTAGCATTGCTTGATGGATTTTGGTTAAATGTGGGTATGTAAAGTGGATTTGGATTTGAAATGTTGGTGAACGGATTCTAATTAGGGGTTTGTGTAAAGGGGTTCTAATTAGGGATGTTTGTAAATGGATTGTAAGTTGGAATGTGTGAAGTGAGAGGTCGATTTCCATACTGAAAGGAGGGTATACCTCCTATCTGTGAGACTCCAATTTGTGGTGTTGTACTAGCAACATTAACACTAGGTATAGTTGTTGTTTGTGGGATTGTGCTAGTGACGTTGATGGTTGGTATAGAGGGTACCATTGGAGCCGATGTTTTAAATCATTTTTTTCCCAACAAGAGGATCAAAGAGATTGGAAATGACACCCCTGCAGTAAAGCTTAAACCTAGTGTCGAGGTAGGTATACCAAATGGAGATGTATGTATAGTTGTGGAACTCTATGTAGGTCCTCCAGATGGCATTGTAGTATTCAATTGAGGTATGCTAGCACTATTGGTAGTGGTGTTCATTCCCTAAGTTGATGTAGTTTGTAGGGTAGTAATTCAAAACGAGGAGGTAGTTTAGCACCTTCTGCTAGCAATTTGACTAAGTGATGTTGAGGGTCGTTTGCTAGATAATCATCCACAAAAGAAGCAAAGTCAAGGTCCTATGTGGCAACATCTAGTTCTTCCACTATGACACACCCTTGTGTATCTCTAGTAATGTATTTGTCTAACAACTTTTTGTGAGGTCTAGAAGAGAATGGATTGATGAATACGTTGGCAAGTGATGCAAAAGATAAGTCTATGGATGATATGATTCTACACTATGTTTGAAGGATAAATGTATGCAGCTATTTTTTTTGGTATTTTTTGTGCAACTAAGGTATGTCTAAGATGACGCTAGTCTAGGATGACAATATCTAAATATGCAAAGATCTAAGTGATCAATTTTGGAAGATTGTAAAAGAGGTTATCCAACAGCTAAAGTGCAACCCTAGTTTCAATTGGTTTTGACAAGGAACCTTTGTAGGACTAGGACCAAAAAGATAAGGTGAAATCCCTAGCTAAACTGATGAGCTGAAAGGATTCACATGTAGGACAAAAGATACAATGACGTGACTAGGTTCAGTGACAATGTTGGTTGAATCAAGGGTTTACCTAAAGCATGAAAGGTGCCTATCCTAAAATATGTGAAATATGATCTCTCTAAAGGAAATTAAGACCCCTAAGGTGACAGTAAAATGTATGACTAAGGTACTTATCGCTAAGACTGAATGATTCCTATAGTGTGTAATTATGCAATTTTTTGAGCAAACATTATGGTTTATGTCCTATAATCAGTGAAAAAGGATAAGTTAGATACTAGTTTGACTATTTTCTCTCAGTTTCTAACAATAAATTTTGGTTTTCTGATACTTAGACATATGCGTTGTAGAATTTAACAGTTGCAATTTTTTGATACTTAGATAGATGCATTGTATAATTTAACAGTTATGGTTTTCTTTCTTAGTTGTGGTTTTCTGGTGAATTTTAGACTCTGGTATTAGATAGATGTGACTTTGTTTACAACAGATGTGACTTAGACTGTATCAGATGCGGTTTTTCAATTTTCTATACACTGGTAAAAGTTTTGCGACAGTGGAAAATGCATCATTCCAGACTGCAGTTGCGGCTCGCCTTTTCAGATGCATCACAGAATATCACAAGTGTGGTCTACTAAATCAGATGTAGTTTTTCTACAACAAATACAAACTAATTAGGAAAATGCGACTCTAGTTTAGATAGATGTGACTCTAGGTGAAATTGGACAGTTTCTAATAGATGTGACTCTAGATTAAACAAATGTGAGCTATACTGACATATGCGACTCAAATTTAAATAGATGCAACTCTAAAGAACAATTGCGACTTTATGGTGAACAGTTGCGACTCTATTGATAGTTGTAGTTTTCTAGTGAATTGTGAGATAAAACTGACTCTATTTCATGATCAAGTTTTGGCAAACAAATACAATCATAAGACAATGTGCTTTCAGTTTGATTTTGACTCAAAGAACATTTAATTCGACAATAGACAAGCACATCCTAGGCTGTGTAGGATAGTATTTATTGAGTTCTCACTTGGTTTCCCAACTACACTTATTCAAGGCGGATGATTAGTAGCTTGACCCCACTGGCTCCCCTCCATGACTGAACACTTCATGCACGACAGCCAATCTACAGTACCCATGAACATCCCATGGCATACTTTAATCTCTACACATGAACTACAAGAATGTGAGACAACTTCACAGGTCTGACCTACTACACCAATAAATAGAAGGATTTTGGACACTATAAACAAAGGTGTTTAATTAGGGCATTTCATTCGTAGGGAATGATCCATATGGAGAGAGTCCCTTTAGATCCATCTCGTTGAAAACATACACGTGATTCATTGGTCTTTCCCCAAGAATCCACTTTTATATACCGGTTGGAAGTCCCTCGAGTTCAAGGTGGTACCAATCTGAGTCATCCCGAGGTGAGTACTTTTTCCCTCCAATAGAGGGAAAATTTCTAGAGTCAGTAACTGGTTCTCTTACACCCAAGATCATATGAATGTGCAAGGGGAGAGGATACTTTGATATATCGAATTGTAAATGGTAATAACAGAGTGCACTTTCACACCAAACATAGTAGACACTTGTAAATTTTAAACCCAAACGAAATATTTTCTACACTACCAAACAATCTGTTTCAAAAATTAACTATGGTATTCAACATGCGTTCTGTAGAAATATTCGTTAGTAGTTTTAATATTGGTCTTCAACTATCAATCTACAAAAACTTATGACACACACTAAAAACAAAAGATTAGAGAAAATAAAAACATGATAGAAAGCTATAAATCAAAAATTAAACCTAAAAAATTGCCAGTCAGATGCATCATTTTTCTCTACAAATGCATCATAGTCAGTCGTGACTCAATAAATCACAGATGTGTCATTTCTTCTGGTAGATGCATTTCAGAATGTTAGTTTTGTCGTTCCTTTTGTCAGATGTGTCGTTCCACAAAAACCTACAAAAAATGAATAAAAGTCTACAGATTCGTGAAGATGGTGTCTTCATGTTGGGTTCACCAAATGTAACATTAGGAAATATAGTGAAAGGTTAAAAGCACATAACAATGCAATCTAAGCTCTAATGAAATCTAAGCTAAACAATAGAGAACAAAGGAAAGCTAAAACATGAATAAACTAAACAATCTCACCCAATATCTACGTAGTTCCATGTATGACCTCAATTTCCCTTCTCCATTTCATCATGTAGTATAATTGCCCTTAGATTTCTCTTGTGCAAGTATAGCCTGTGATTGTGATTATAGCGAAATATCAAAGATTCAGATAAGCAAGTGCTCCAAAAGTCACAAGATTTTGAGAGAGATTGAAATGATGAAAGACAGATCAATTTATAGAAAATTGATCATTCAAATGATAGGCCAAGATCGAAATATAGACATACGATTCAGATTAAAAGATTGGACATGCATTGAGATAACTGTTAGTACTGACATGAGTGATAAAAACTAAGAATAGAGATAAAGATTAAATAATGATTTAGTATTTGAGTTTGGCATTCAAAAATAGAAGAATAGTGTTTGTATGACAAAGATAAAGATAGATTAAAAGCAATGTTTTGTTTGAACGCATGCACAAGATTTAATTAATTAAATAAGATATTTAATTAATAAACATGTCCATGCATATGAGTTAGAACTAGATGACTGAATGATATGACAAAGAGTTTACTTGCGAAAGCAACTCAGACATTAAATTAGGAGTTAACTAACCGATTTAAATAGATCTCAAGTCGAGTCAAAATGAATACTTAGATAACTTAAGCATTTATCCAAATATAGAAGAATGTGTTTGAAATAAAATTTTATGAATTAAATGACTTATTTAATTCAAGATTCGACATTTAGGGATTAATTAAATAAATAAGATTTATTTAATTGAGTGGTGAAAAGGTTAAATGAATAATTAAAGTATTTATTTAATTATAGTCAGAAATATTATAAAAGATAAATTAAATAAGAATTTATTTAATTTGAAAAGAAGGGTAAGGTTAATTAGTAACATAATTAAATAAAAAGCATTTATTTAATTGATTAGATAGAACAAAGAAAATGAGAATTAATTAAACAATCAAGATTATTTAATTAATAGATGAATTAAGGTTAAGGTAAATTAATTAAATAAATAGATTTATTTAATTAATAAAAAAATGAAGAACTTTAGAGAATAATTAAATAATTGACATTATTTAATCATGACCATGGAAATACGAATTATGAAGAATATTGAAGTCATAGGCTTAGACCAGATTTCAGTGTCTACAGAAGGAATAGCCAAGAAATTGGCAACAATGACTGATGAGGATTGGAATCTTTTGGATAGAAAGGAACTAGGAACCATTCAATTGTGCTTGGCACCATCTGTGGTGTTCAATATAACATAAGTGAAGACAACAGATGAACTAATGAAATATTTGGCTAAATTGTATGAAAAAACCTTAGCCTCAAATAAGGTATTTCTCATGAAGCATTTGTTTAATCTAAAAATGATTGAAGGTGGATCTGTGACTGTAAGTGTGAAATAAGTAAATAATTAAAACAACTAAAAACACTTCTTAATGAAACATTATATCAAGATTTAACAACAATTAACTAATTTAAGGCATAGAAAACTTGAAAGTGTCTCATTGTTTCCTATCTCTAAAGATTTATCAAGTCACAAAGGGCTCTTAGATTTGGTAAGCAGTGTGACTGTTTAAAATGCTAATCTAGAGAATGGAGTGATTCTAAATGCAATGATATACTTATATATGGTGATTTCTAAATGATATTGATGCTACTGTAAACTATACTGACATGAAACCTGATGGATGGAAGCTATGGTAACACTATGATGCAATCATGATATTGATTCTATAGATGCTATGATTGCTATGATGCTATTGTTATGATGTTATTATTGTTATGATTGCTTTATTTCTATTCCTACAGAGTAATTTTTCACAAAAGATGAGAGATTTTGGATTCATTTCTTGTTTCAGAAGGTTGTATATATAGATTTATGACAACACATTGTGACAAGGCAGCACAACAAAGGCTTGGATTCAATCTGAAGAATTGAATGGTGAGAGATGGAGAAGCTTGAGATGATTATGGGAATGGTTTCTCCCCCATGAAAACATCAGGCTAGATGATAGGAAGAATTAGAGGAAGGAAATTGAGAGATTGATTCCAAATTTGTCTCCACAGCTTTCCCGTGAATGCCAATTGAATTAAATTGGATATTTGATGTTTAATTTGGTAGGTGAGTGAATAGAGGAAATTTCCTTTATGCCTTTATTTGAATAATTTGATTTATTCAAATTAGTAAAAAGGGGATAAATAATTTAATAAAAAAAACTATAGAATTTGTTTATTAAATAAATATAGAAGGTATATGATAATTAAACAATAAAGTATTTAACCTTGTTTAATTAGTTAAGATTGAATAATGTGATAATTAAATAACACAAACTATTGAAGTTGTATAATTAATTAAAATTGAAGAATAGGAGAATGAACTATAAATAAATATTTATATTTATTTATTAAGTAGATGAATCTATGATAATTAAATAAAACAAAGTGAAATTCGTTTATTTAATTAAGGTGAAAATAATAGAATAAAGATTCAAGAATTTAAGATGAACTATATAAATAAATATTTCTATTTATTTAATAGTAGATGAAATAAAAGGTTAATTAATCAAATAAATCATATTTAATTAATTATATTCTCTAGACCATTTTTAGGTGTATACAATGATAAATCATTTAAATGAGTTTAATACAATTACTAGTCAATTGACTTATGTAAATGTAAAATTCAATGAAGAAGTTAGAGCTCTCCTAAAATTGTGTTCTTTACCTGAAAGTTAGAATAGTTTGGTTATGGCAGTTAGTAACTCTATTTTTGGTTCAAATACCCTTAAATTTGATGATGTTGGTGTTATTCTGAGTGGGGAAATTCATAGGAAAAGCTCAAGCATATCCACATCAGGTAGTGTTTCGAATGTAGAAAGTAGGGGTAGATCAAAGGAGAGAGGAAAAGGTTTTGGAGGTCATGGGAAGTCACGAGGAAAATCAAAGGACAAGAGGTCCCAATCCAGAGGACAAAAGGATTGATGGTACTATGGGAAACTAGGTCATTTGAAGAAAGATTGTTGGTCTTACAAGAATAAAGAAGGAGACAAACAAGAAGGCAATAAGGAGGAAAATGTGGTAAGTAATAAATCTAAAGATGATGCTTTGATTCTTTCCCTAGATAATGCTGATGATTCATGGGTTTTAGATTCAAGGGCCTCATTTCATGCTATACCCCATAGAAGTTATTTTCTTGATTATGTCCAAGGGGATTTTGGGTTGGTTTATTTGGGAGATAACAAACCATGTTACATTGTTGGAAAGGGAATAATTAAGATTAAGTTGCAGAATGGGAATAATTGGATACTACAAGAGGTAAGGCACATTCCAAGGTTGAGTAGGAATTTAATTTCAGTAGGGAAGCTAGCTAATGAAGGTTGCATAGTTACTTTCAATGATTAAAATTAGAAGGTTCCAAGAGGTTCCTTAATAGTAGCAAAAGGTGTGACAGTAGGAACCTTATATCTTTGTACAAGTCATATTGTTCCTTCTACTTTAGTTTTTGTAGAGAAAAACAAACGGGTTCATGAATAGTTGTTGTGGGTTCATAGAAAGAGACTGAAATAGTTGTTGCAAGTTCTGAGACAACACTGTGGCATAACAGACTTGGGAATATGAGTGAAAAAGGTATGAAGGTACTTCATTCTAAGAAATTTTTACCAGGTCTGAAACGTATTAATATGGATTTATGTGAAAGTTGTGTTTATGGAAAACAAAAGAGAGTTATTTTTCTCAAGGATGGGAAGAAAAAGAAAGATGAAAAGTTGGAGCTTGTGCATACAGATGTATGGGGACTGGCTCAGGTATCTTCTCTCAGTGGCTCTCGGTATTTTGTTACATTCATAGATGATGCAACTAGGAAGGTTTGGATTTATTTTCTTAGGTAGAAATTTGATGTATTTGAAACATTTAAGAAATGGAGAAGCTTGGTTGAGAATGAGATAGGTAAAAGACTAAAATGTCTCAGATCTGATAATGGTGGTGAGTATTGCAGAAAAAAATTTGAAGATTATTGTTCCTTTAATGAAATTCATAGGTAGAAAATGGTTCCAGGGACTCCACAAGAAAATGGAGTGGCTGAGCGCATGAATAGGATAATAATGGAGCATGCAAGAAGCATGATATTGCATGGTGGGATGATGCAGAGGTGGAAGAAACCTAAGAGATAAATTTGACACAATTCTCTCAAATATGCCACTATAGCTTCAAGTCACCAAAATCAACTAAAGACCATATCTTTTCAAGAAGACTATAAAAAGATCAACACAACATCTACATGGAATCCATTCAAAATGGTTATCTAATGTAGAAATCTAGTCAAGTAGTTCTTCATCATTTAGACTACCACAATATTTAGAAACATCAAGTTTTACCTTAGGCTTGCCAGTCTTCACTACCTTCAACAACTTTGCAATCCTTTGGTCTTCTGGATTAAGTTCTTCCATGTCTTCAAATTCATCTTCTTCCTCTTCATCTATCTCACTCTCTTCAACATCTCTTCTCTTGTTTGTCTCCAGGGCTATGATTCTCTCTTCCAACTCTTTGAGTTCTCTTGCCTACCTTTCCTTCATCTCCTTCATCTCTTTAGCCATATCTTTGTTCTTTGGAGGCATCTTTTCAACCTTGCCTTTTCTTCAACCTACAAAATACAAACCAAAACCTACTCCCTACTTTGATACCACTATGATGTAGAGGTGGAAGAAACCCAAGAGATAAATTTGACACAACTTCTCTCAAATATGACACTATAGCTTCAAGTCACCAAAAATCAACTAAAGACCATATCTTTTCAAGAAGACTGTAAAAATATCAACACAACATCTACATGGAATCCATTCAACATTAAATACAATTCCCCAATCATTCATACAAGGTTCTTTGGCAACATTATAGAGTTTCATTAAGTGACCCTACTCAAAAGGCTACAAGATTAGCCCTAATTTACAAACAAAGTACCCTTCAATCTTCTCCTATTCTCATAATCACTTGGAAAGTCACTAATCATGTTTGAAACCACTCAAATTCATAGGTTTTAGTCAATTCCTCAACCTCTTGGCCATCATTCCTTGAAACCCTCAATTTCCTTCCAAACACTTAGGGTTTTTGAGTTTCCAGCCTCCTAAGGCTTTCCAAGCCATACCAATGCACTAAGACACTTGTCCTAAGTCTGTACAAGCCTTTCACACCCTTTCCTAGACCATACTAACAATATATGAATGAAACACACCACTGTCCTATTCATTCTTGCTTAATATAGGCCCTTATTCTTCACTTTGTTGGTGTTCCACGGTCAACAACCTTCTTTATTTCCATTTCAAAACTTAAAGAAACTTTTCCTAAGCTATCTCCATGCCTCCCCACTGAGCAACATGGTGGGACAGTAAGTGGGAAGGCTTAAAGCATGATGAAATTACAAAACGGGTTCCCTATTCTATACAGGCAGACTACACAGTGATAGCGAAGAACAATACAAGTTTGTGAATTGAACTTCAATACAAATTCAAAACCTTGTTAACTCCATTAATCTCAAAAATCTCAAGATACTTAGTTCATCAAACCACATGTATAGTCTATACAATGATGGAAAGATACAAAATATAGAGATAATGAGAAAAAAATAGGGAAATAAGACAAATAGAATACTTTTATTCAATGATTGCTCGTTACCTTCCAACCAACATCAGCCCCCCATGCCTTTTTCAAGGCTTTTAAACATTTACCACTCAATATATCCTTCCACAATGCCTTTAACCACCAAAACTAACTTTTTAGAGACTCAACAAATTTGTTGCATTAAGCAACTCACAAATTTGCAATTTTAAACCCCTCCAACCAAATTGACTCTAACTAATTATTTCTAAATCCTTTTTAACTCATTCCTAATACATAATTAGGACTCCCACTCTTTCACAATTCATATAAATTCATATGTTTTCCATTAAGGCTTCCAATTCAATTTATTGACACAATTCAATGCAAGAGTGCATTTGTGCACATTGACTGCCGAGACACACAAAATTCCAAAAGACATGAAGGAATGATCTATTAGAGCTTATGAAAAAACCCCTAAAATCCCCCAAAAAATTCATTACCAAGACACATTTTGAATGATGGTTGTAGGTTTCCCTGCACCATGGGATGCCTTGAAACATGTGGGAAGAGGTTGTCAATATTGTTGTATATTTAATTAATAGAGGTCCTTCAGTTCCTTTGGGTTGTGGTATTCTAGAGGAAGCATGGGAAGGTAAGAAGGTGACTTATTCTTTTCTCAAAACCTTTAGATGTGAAGCATTTTCACATGTAGATTATGAAAATAGAACCAAGCTAGATGCAAAATCAAAAAATGTATCTTCATTTGGGATATGGAACTGACAATTTGGTTATAGGATTTGGGATGTTGAAAATTTGAAAATTGTGAGAAGCAGGGATGTTGTATTCAATGAGAAGGTGTTGTACAAAGATCAGTTGCAGTAGCATGAGAAGAAAGAAAATGGTTTTGTGGTGTTGGATGATACTCCAAATAGTGATGTTCCAGTAGTTCCTTATGCTCTTCAATAGCAACAAGAAATACCACAAACTCCAGTGAATGTTAGACAGTCAATAAGGCTAAGTAGACCTCCTGAAAGGTTTTCTTCCTCTTTGTATTCTATTTTGTTAATAAATTTTGGTGAACCAGAAGGGTATGATGAAGCTATGCAGGTGGATATAAAGGTTCAGTGGGAGCTTGAAATGAAAGAAGAAATGGACTCCTTTCTGAAAAATCAAACTTGGGAACTATGTAACAACCAAAAGTATTTCAGCTATCAGATCAACTAGATATGGTTTGAAAATCGAAAAAGGAATTGTATGGATTGAAGCAAGCTCCTAGAGCTTGGTGTGAAAGATTGGAAAAATGTTTTATACAACAAGGTTTTAGTAAAAGGCACCACA
>VDFB02000002.1:16898386-16987516 GCA_007258455.2 Sequoia sempervirens | reverse complement strand
TTCATTTTATGGATAATATTGGTCATTTTCCCCTATAGTTCATTGATTTCCTAGGATCTATAAGTGGGACCTAGGTTGAATAGTAGAAATGTTGAATTCCTTAGGAAAAATGTTGCAACTATCTTTATCCACCATAGGGGTAACCACATGAAAAATTCTAGAACTTGAAGCATCATTGGGAATACTAAAGGAATCTATAATGGAAGCACTATAAAGATCCAACAATAATCTCCCATATACTACTATTATCTTTTTGGAAGCCTTATGATAGTGCTCTCTACACTCCGTTATCAAGTTGGGGCACTATATTGAAGTAGGGATTGCAACAACTTGGGAAATCCCACTTTGTATTATCTTTCTTGCATTATTAGTTGGGTTAAATCCAAAATCATCTATCTAAATTCCTCAACATCAATATGTACGATATTTGTATCTCCTATCATACTCTAATTAGAAGTGATCTTGGTCTTCGGGTACACACCTTTGAATTCAAAATTCATGCTTGTAGTCGTAGCCATTTAAATCTAGAAGAAAAACCTTAATGAATGATTGGAAATTTTACTATCCTTGAGGATTTTTTAAAATTCATCCCTAAATGATCATAAGATTCAAAACAATCATGCATGAATATCAATTAGTACCCTTAGAAGTGATAATAAAAATTTCTTGTAAAAAATGATCAATTTTAACACATACCACTCCATTGTAGAAAATTGGAAAGGAGAAATATTAGAGGAAAAATCAAGGCATACAACCCATGTGGAAAAAAGAGACCACTCCCAGCCTTGTGGAAAATTCACACTCATCTTGATTCCCTCTATTGCTGCTATTGTGAATGATTCTCCCTCTCCATTTTTCTGGAGCTTGCATGGTTTGAGGCAGGGAGACCGTATCTCTCTGTTGTTGTTCATTTTGATGGAAAAATTTCTTGACTGGAATATTCAAAAGGCATTAACTACTGGCTCATTGAGGGGTCTCACTCCTTCTAGATGTGGGCTTATTACTCATCAACAATTTGTTGATGATACAATCTTGATGGGTGATTCTTTTGTTCATGAAGTCAAGGTTGTTAAGGTGTTGATTGAGGCTTATGAGAAGGCTTCTAGGAAGCATTTTAATCTTTCCAAGAGTCAAATTTTCTTCTTCAATGCCTCAGAGTTCCTCCAATTGAAGTTGGAAAGGATCCTATCTTGTAATCAGGGTGAGTTGTTGCCATCAACCTATTTGGGTCTTCCCTTGTGTGTTTCTAAGACTCCATATTCTTTCTGGCTTGGAATCCTGGACAAGTTCAGTATGAAGCTGGCTAGTTTGAAGGGAGTGCTTCTTAGCTAGGCAGGGAAAGTGAAACTTATCTCATCTACTCTTCAAAATCTCCCCTATATGTCATGAGTTTATTCAAAAGTATTGCTAAATTTGAGGAGAAATTGGAGTAGATTATGAAAAAAATTTTATGGTCGAGGGTTAAAGCTAAAGTCGAAATACCACTTGTGGCATGGCACTTGGTATGTATGCCAAAGAAGTGAGGTGGTTTGGGCATTAGAAATATTAGATCATTTAACAAGGCTTTACTTTCAAAGAACATTTGGAGGGTCCTCAGTGGGGAGATGGGTTGGGCCTCTCTAATTAGAAATAAATACTTGTCTACTGTGGGGAGACCTTGGGATTTTGTGGTTTCTTATGCTATCCAACCTATGGGCCCTTGTTTTTGGAGAAATATCATCCCTTGTAGGGACCTAATTGTTAATGGTGTTAAGTGGCTACTAGGTGATGGTTCCACGATTCTATTTTGGGAAGATGTTTGGTGTGATAATGAGCCTTTGATCAATTTCTTGTGGGCCCCTCCTATTTTTTCTATTTGTAAATGCCTTTTTGGTGACATGGTGGCATGCTATATCCAAAATGGTGTGTGGAAGGATTTTTAGGATTGGGACCCTTCGTTGATTGTTCTTCAGGAGTTCCTGGGTAACATCAGAATTCCTCTTTTTTGAAACCTAATCGTGTGTTTTGGGCCCCTTGTGCTAATGGTAAGTTTTCTATGGCCTCCGTCTTTTTGAATTCTTTGGAGAAGTGTGATCCCTATCCTTTCTAGGGGAAGTTGTAGAATAAGTTGTTGATCCCTAAGGTGAATGCATTTTTTTGGTTGATTATGCAAAGAAAAGTGTTAACTCAAGATAATATTTGTAAAAGGGGATTTGTGATTCCTAATAGATGTGTGATTTGTGAATTTTATGTGAAGAGTGTCTTTCACCTTTTCCTTGATTGTAATTTTTCTTCTCTCATTTGGAGTAAATTTTTTTCCCTTTGGAATATGGATTGGGATTTCCCAAGCTCTCTTTGTAGCTTTGTGGATCAGTGGAAGTGCCTCTCGTCCTCCCTCATTCTTTGAAGGATTTGGGATTACATGGCCCCACACATTGCTTGGGGTATTTGGAAAGAGTGTAATAATATAATTTTCCATGATTCTAAACTCAAGATGGATAGTGTCTTCATCAAGATTCTTCGGGGCTATTCTGGAAACATTTTCATGGCTCTGACTCTCCATATAATGCTTTGTCCTCTTGCCTAGCTAGGTATGACTTATTGGTGATTGATAATTGGAAGATTTCCCTTTTACCTTATGAGGTTGTTAAGTCTAGTATAAGTGCTAGATTGAGTACTAAGTGGAATCCCCCACCTCCGGGGTGGGTTAATATTAATTTTGATGGGGTAGCCAAGGGTAACCTTGGGCCTGCAAGTTGTGGGTGGGTATTGAGGAATGATATTGGTAGGTTCTTGGGTGCGGTGGCACTCCCATTGGGAATTATACCAATCACCATGTAGAAGTCGAGGATGTGTTCATTAGTATTAAATTTTCCTTGGAAAAGGGCTACTCTAAGCATTGGGTGGAGGGAGATTCACTAAACATCATTAATTAGCTACATGGTATCCAAAATCCTAGTTGGACAATTAATTAGTTGATCATGGATGCTATAATGATGTTAAGATCTTGTGAGGAAACTCGTGTCACTTATATCTACTGAGAGGGAAAATAATTGGTGGATTTATTTTCTAGTGAGGTTGTCAGAATTAATGATTTTAAGGCATGGGAGGAGTACTCCCTCCTTCCTGAGGATGCTAAGGTTTTAATGTGAAATGATGAATATGGTTGAGCCCATTTCTTGGATTGATATTACCATATGTACCTACATTATAGTTGCATGCTTTGTGGGTATCCTTTTTCTTATTGGCTCTCAATCGAACATCTCTATCTGAGGGTTTCTTCTTTTGGTAATTGTGAATATGGGGGGTGATCGAAGTAGAATCGAGCCCCATTCCTATGCTAGTTAGAGGAAGAATCATAAAATGTGGAGGATCCTTGAGCATGGTAATTTCATGTCTTTCCTAGAAAGGCTCCATGGCCATGATCCCAAGGCTTCGGTGGAATTTGTTTCCTATTGGAATAATCATAAGCTATAAGTTAAGGTAATGGAATTTGAGATTAATGAGGAGTTTATAGCTGCCATTACTAGTTTTCCTATGGTGGGTCACAAATTCTTCAAGGATAAGAAGATCAATGAGGAGCCCATGGTCCAATTCTTTAAGGATGATGAATGGAAAAAGTTTATCAAGATGTTGTCTTGGGGATATGGAAAAATGTCTCTAAAGAAAATTTGGGTGGATATTACAAAGATTATCATGCAGTATGTTACCCTTGAAGGTAGGTTTACTACAATTTTAGGCCACCATTTTAGACATGGTCTTTTTATTTCATTTCCTTTCTTTCTCTTTTCTTCTTTTGAGGTGTCTATGTATGCCCATTTGAAAAATAGGAGGGTGTCAGTTCTGCATGAGGGCCTCATCCTACTTATAATGGAGCATGTGATAGCCCTCATACCTGCTAAATCAATTAAAGCCAAGGAAAAGGATTTAAGTGATGCTTCCCTCTTGGTTGGTTCAAACACAAGAATTGTTGGGGAGGAGGATTGGAATGAGGAGGGAGAGGATGGGTCTTCTTCCCCTATGGTCGCCCCTTCTAAGAAGAGAAAGAAGGGAAACCCTAAAGGAAAATAGGCTACCAAGAAGATTATTCTCCAAGAGTTAGAGTCCCAGTCTACTAGCAATGATACAAATGTTGTCTCTAGGGATTCTAGGTCTAAGGACAATTTTTCTTTAATGGGTAGGATGATGTTGTGGTGGGTGGTAAGGAGGAGGGTCTACAGGATAATGTAGTGGTTATGGAGGCTAAGGAAAAGACTAGAAGGGCATCCAAGTGTATTGCTAAGTTAAAAAATCAGGCATCGAAAGATGTTTTAAAGGATTCCATGGAGCATTGCAATGAGAAGGATGCTAAGGAGAAGATTTTTGAAAGTGATGACCCCCCAGTTCAAAAGACACCAAGTGTGGAACCCTCTAGTGAGAAGTTTGTGTAGGAGGAGGAGTTAATCTGAGGCCTAGCAAGCCAGAGCCTCTTAATTAGGTAAACCTGATGTTTGAGGATTTCTCATACCTAAACAATAATACCACTTCAATGTTCGAGCTCCTTGACATGGCACACATGGGGGCCACTAGAATTTTCAAGCTAGCGAAGTGGACGCTACATGAATTCAATAGGGTGAATATCAAGATTAGGGGTTTGAAAGAAAATGTGCAAAAAAATTCAAAGGGTTCTTCCTCAAATATTTTGATTGATAGAATTATTGATTTAGAGTGCTCTTTCTTTGACTTCGAGTTCTTATGTGATTAGTGTTTCTTTGAGTTGGAGGCTAAGGTTTTGGACACCAACCTGGATGTCAAAAATTTGTTGCATGTGTGGCACATTTTCGTTAAGAATAGTGTTGATTCCTTAGAGTTCATGTTTTGAAAGACAAGTGAGCTAAGAGAGACCAAATCTACTTTGTTGAGTTGATGGAGAAGGATCGGGTTTCAAAGGGAAAAGCGAAAAAGGTTGGGAAGGATGAAGTTAAAGGCCTTGCTACTAGAGGGAAGGGTAACCTAAGGAAATCCTTTGAGGAGGAGAAGAAAGAATTGTTGGACATGATTGATCTTCATTGGAACCAGGAATTTGAGGTTGCTAACACCTTAAGGAACATGAAATAGTGTCTACTTCTATGTTTTTCTTTGTTGTTTTCCTTTTTGTTGGGTCTCTATTTGTTTTCTATTGTTTTGCTTCTTTTTTGTTGATGGTTGCTAATGATGGTTTATTGTTTTTATCCTTAAGCATCATTTTGTATGTTCAGTTGTAAAGGGTTCTAGTTCCCTTCAAAATTTATTTTTCCCATATAATCAAAACTAGTTACCACCATTGTGGAAAATACAATGAGAGCAACCCTATGGAAATATTTGCAGAGAAATGACCTAAACACAACTTTTGTGGAAAATTCATGTAGAGAAAATAATGGAAGAAAACATAAAGGATAGGGATAAGGTTAAACATACCCTAAAACTCCATAAATGCAAAAAAGACACTACTATTTTCCTTTTGTAGTAAAATGACCCAAAGTTGGATGACTATTAAAACTCCACAAGGTTCAAGTTTATGGGAAAAAATAAAGATTATGACTTGTTACCAATTTTCACTACAACTCAATTGGCAGAGTTGATTAAATGGATTTATCTTAGAATTTAAGTTTAGTTAATTTCTACTTGTGCTTAAATTGCGATTTGCACTAGGTTTATCAAGTTCCAGTTATGCAATTGTTTCAGTTAATAGAGTTTTAGAATTATTGCTCAATGCTTTGTAGCATAAGTGAAGTACAGAAAATAATACACAAATGATAAGGCATAACAATTGATTTTATTTCACAATTCTTATACATTACAGTTTTCATTTGTTTGCACATACAAATGATGGTACAAATTTTCATTTTTGATGCATTTCTTTCAGAATGGAAATGAAAGAAGAAACTAAAGGATCCACACAAGCCATGGAGGTAGCTGATTCTATTCATTGCAAGAAATAAATTCTACAACTGAAGGTGGAAAAGAAATAGGAAGCAAATAACATAAGACATCCATCATTGCCTGTGTTATGATCTTCGGTTGATGTGCTTGCAACTTGCTCCATCCTGCTACTAATTTCGAGTGTTCCTGCAGAAAATTGGGAAGGTCCTGTTAGAGCTCTAGATATGAGTTATGCTACATGCTCTACCAACAAAAATATAATCCATTCCTTGAAATGCATGGAATCAACTAAGAGGAAAAGTGTAGAAATAAGGGCCTAAAAATAGAATGTCACATCATTATTTTTATGCTAACATTGTTTGTTTCCTTGTGCAGGTATAGGAAAAGTCATGTAGCTGACCATCTTATGAAGGCATAAAAACATGAGGAGTAAAACGGGCTCCCACAAGGGCAGAGCTCGACATGTTGACCCTTAAATGTGAAAGCATGCCAAGTAAGAAAATACAATATCATGCTCATCTGAGCCATTCATGAAGGAGTAAAATAGAATTTTAGTCATCAAAACATTGAGGACATTGTTCACTAATAACTGCCAAGTCTGAGAAAAAATGAAATGAAAATTATTAGTGAACAATGAGCTAGATTCACATATAGAATCAACTGGGTGATAGTGAATAGGCATACATAATGCCTTATTAACGAAGCTTCAATAAATGAGGAAAGCCCATAGAGAGACTTCATGTCATAAGAAGTTATGAAGCTGAGAATGCATGTTTCTGAAGCATTCAAGTATATGAAAATGAGTGGAAATAAGCATAAAAGTTATCATACAAGCAAAATTACTCATAGTGGAAAACGAGGAGTTTCTAAGTGTTTCATACATCATGAAGGTGAACCTAATCTGCATATTATGGATGTGTAACAAGCTCACTTCATTAAAAGAACTTTTTAGAAAATTACATGGTTTCAGCTTAAGATGCAGATTTCATTTTAAAATACAGAGATTTCTCCTTGTTACAATTAACCCACATGAGGGTTTTGACAGGAAAATTCAAAAGTGAATGGATTTCTTCCAAGTTACAAAATACCCACATGGGGTTTTGATTTAAAATACAAATTTCTCATCATTTCAGCTTACCCATGTGAGGGTTACTATCAAAAATACAAAAATGCATGTAATGATATTATGGGTCGAGCCCAGTACATGGAGATACAAAAGAAATTGCAGGAAAATGTAATGAGAGTCCTTTAGAGCATTCTTTTTTCATGCTTTGGAAAATGCAGACTACAATTGAATACCCAATTTGAGCATGAGTGGTTGTGGCCTAGAGGAGGGGTTTGAGTCATAAATTTTACTAAAAATAGAAAACCTTTTGGAGTTTGGTCAAAACTTCAATATCTAAAGCAAACAATGATTATAATGCAAGTAGTTCTTTGTAAAAATTCATTATCAAGAGCATACATGGCACGACCTACACAATGATTTTTCATTTGTTTAGTGGAAATTAATCTTTCTTTTGTAGAGATAAGCTTTACGAGCTTTTTTTTTAACAAGAAAAATGAAATAGTAGATAAAACTCACCATGGTACACCTGTAGGAGGCCAAGCAATGGCGGCCAAGCTCTCACAAAGCTTCTAATGCATGGCTCGAGCTCACACAAGGCAGCCAGGAAGAATGGAAGCACATAAAATGAAGAGAAATTAGAGATAAAGCATGTATAAGCCATGGCCTTAATGGCCATTTTTGTTTTTCAAATGAAATGCGAGGAGCTATAATACTATCAAGAATCGACTTACCATGAAGGTGTAGATGAAAATCGATGCCAAGCATGATGGAGTCGACCAAGCTAAGTGTAGAATCATGGAGTTTCAAGCTAAAAACCCTTAGTCTATGGCGGTGACATTTTCTTCTCATCAGAGCTTTCTCTCCAAAATGACAAGTGCAAATAATGAAAATTTAGGGTTTGTATTGAGTTTTATTCTATCCTCAATGCCCTAATTCGACTCATGGAGATTATTACATAACTTTTGAAATATTAAATTTGATGTGGCTAAAGATATTTCCACTAGGTCCCTTTGAAATGTTAGTGCCTTCATAGTATTATTTGATAAGATATCCATGAAATCAGATAAGTCATGGAGAGATGAAAAATGATGCCTTATTTTATTTTCAAATTGATTTTAAAGAAATCAATTAAAACATCAATGGAGATTATTTATATTTTATGATTTTTTTAAAGAAAAAATCAAAGTGTAATTGGAGAGATAAGGTATTGTTCTTGCAAAGATCCTTTTTAACCTTTATTGCAAAAAATAGATCAAATTGGAGAAGGGAATAAAACTGTATGTTTTTGTAAAGCAGAAGATAAAACAATGTTTTTATAAATTATTTTATTCTTTTTACTATTTTTAGTAGTTTGATGAAGGCTAAGTTGTTGACTTTTTCCTTGGGTGAATTTGAGAATCACGAGATAAGGATAAGTTGTCCTTTTTTCTTTTAAAGCATAATAGACCTATTTTTAGGTACTTTTTAGGATGGACATGCAAAAAGTGTGAGTTTTCCACTTTTGTTACACATTATGGATCATTTTTGGAGGCTTTTTCCTAGGCTTTCTTCTTGAGCTCGGATTAGGGTTTTGGACCTTCTATATTTGGAAGAAAATTTGTACTCAGACTTTTGATACTCCTTCAGTTGAATAAAGTAACATTCCTATTTCTCAGTTTTGTGTCATTTACAGTTATAGTTTGATGTTATATTGTGATTTTTGTTTATAGAATCCTTGTTATGTCCTAAAATTGTAGTTCTTGATGTAGAAAGTTCATAAAATACAGGTTGCATGTTGTGTTTAAGCTTGAATCTTCATGCAAATCAATTATTTGTTGAGTGTTCATGAGGGATTGTGAAGTACTATTGTTTTCTGAGAGTTGTTTGTGGGTAAAAACCAAAGTCAACATTAAGTTTTGAAAATCACTTGAAGTCATAGTTTTCATTTTAGTTATCTTTCTAACTCTTTCCCTCAGAAAATCATTTAGAATAGGATTATCATTCAAAGAACCAACTCACTCTGGAGATTCCTTCTTCATTCATATCACCCATATCTGAAGAAGGTTTCCATGTGTCAACAAATAGTTAAGTTTTTTGCAAATTTAGCATAGGGAGCATATCTGATTGATAACAAGACTAATGCAATAAATTGTAAAGAACGTGGATAAGGTCAAATGACCATTGAATCCACACAATGCCAAAACTCCATAAATAAACAAAACTTCTTGCTACATATAAATTCAACAATGAATCAACCTTGGGTGAAGGATAGGGTGTTCTACACAACCCAAAATTTTGTAATTTTAAAAGGTTATGACCTAATACACCATGTAGAGAAATGAACCTTAGAAACTTGAAAAAATGTAAAAGTACCCTATTGTGAGGAATTGAACCCACAAGTTTCTGCATAACTAAAATTTTAAAACAAAAATAAAATTAACATGATGTAGAGGCCATGATAGAATGATCTATCCAAACTTAGGTTTGCACGAAACATACATCACCATATTCCTAAAACATAAACTAGGGAACAAGGATAAAACCTAGGGCATGGGGTGCCTCACGATTGAATTAGAAAACTTTGATTTGAGATAATAAGACATAATGGACTCTAATTTATAGCCTTTAAACAACACTCCAAAGGAGGCTGACATGCTTCAAAAAAACATTCTAATGAAACAAAAATTAAATGACCATTAAATCAACATAATTTCATCAACTTAGCTAGTCCACCATGCAAACATGTTCAAATTAATATGGAAATGAGGGAAAAGACTAAAAATATGAATTGAAATTGATGGTAAATGGATAGAAAGCTCTATGAGTTGCAACAATGGAAGAAGTTGAGTCACTAATGAGTTTTACAATAT
This sequence comes from Sequoia sempervirens, assembly GCA_007258455.2. Lineage (NCBI taxonomy): Eukaryota > Viridiplantae > Streptophyta > Pinopsida > Cupressales > Cupressaceae > Sequoia > Sequoia sempervirens. Next base: position 16,977,721 of record VDFB02000002.1, on the reverse strand, counting down.
CAACTAAACTCAAATGATTGTAAATGATTCAAAATTAAGCCCCAATTCTTATATACCCTAAGCCACTAACCATCATAAATGATTTTCAATACAAGGTGGAAATAACTAGTTTGTGAAAACCTAATATGTGCTTAACCTTGCGATAAAATCAACCCCTTTCAACCTTGCAGAAATTTCAGCACCTTCGAACCTTTGGTTGTGTTGGGATAAAATCAATGAAATGAGGAATTTACAGAAAATCAAAGGTCACTCACCTTCCTGAAAGAACGGGGGTTATCTGACCAAGCCCCAAATCTTCACAAAATTCCCAAAACTTGAATTTAAAGAAGAAATAAACCCCAAGACCAAAAAAAGAAAGCACCCAAAAAGGAAACTAACCAAAATTACACTAACCTAAAACCCAAAAAATGAGAAAACCAAACAAAAAAGAAAAGTAGGGGTCCCTGTTTCAATGGGACATGTGTGCAAGGCACAAAATGTCCTAGAATTGACATGTGTGCACGAAAAATGTCTAGGTAGAGAGGTACTAAAAATTGGCGGGGACATCATTTGTCTACTCAAAGATTTTTCTACTTGTTTTCGGTGTAGTTTGAAGGTATTTTTCAATGGAAAAATATGGTAGATAGAGTTTTTTCTAATAGTTTTTTGAGCTTGAAACTACTTATGATCATTCAAATAGCTATTTTTTGTGTTGTAATATCATAGAGTAGTTGAAATAAAATTCCATAGCTATAAAAAAATTAATGTATGTGGTTGAATCATTACACAAATAAGAGTTTTACACTATTTGGAGCAGTAATGATGAAAATTTCTTAAATTCACCATCAATTCTTAATTGATGACCTCAAACCATTTTTTGTGATTTGATTGACCCCCATGATGAATATTCTATGCTTTAGGTGTGGATTTGAGGAAAATAAGGTAAAGTGTAAAATGGCATGCTTGAGTTAATGTGGCCACTAGGGTTTTGGAGCCTTATGTATTCATGACATGTTATGGATGATTCATCATGGATTTAGAAATTTATTTTGACTCTACACACTTTAACTTCCATACAATCATTGTATGAATTAGTAGAGATAAGAGTGATGATTATTTAATCCTATTTAAATTTCCCTATGAATCAAGACAACATTGAGTTTAAGTGTAAAAATTAATGACATTGACTATGATGGTCTAAGAAACCCCTATAGTGATATTTTTCCACATTTCCTATATTCATCCTAGTTTACAAGGCCATAAATCTACATATATGGGAATTTCATTATTTTTAAGGGTTGGTGTTTTTAGGTTTTCACTATAGATGTTGTAGAAATAGTCTAGAGTTTCAATTTCTAGTGGTATGCCCACTATTATAGCTATTCACTTAGAACTTGCAAAGAGGTAGTTATTGAAACAAATATTTACATATATCTCATTGTTTGGTTATTGTAGATACTCAAAATTGTCTTAGCCTATGAGTAACGTTTAACACTAATTATTGTCCTATTCCTAATGATTAAATAATCATATTATTTAATTATTACCTAATATCATAATCCACTATTAATTAAATGATTTTATATTATTTAATTAATTCACTTTAATCTTATTCTCCTTGATTAATTAAATAAATTCTATTTATTTAATTACATTTTTAATTATCTTTATTCTTCCACTATTAATTAAATAAATTAGCATTATTTAATTAATTATCCATCATCCCTTCCTAAAATTAAATAATTACTTTAATTATCCTTATTTTCTCAACATTATCCATTTTTTAATAATAAATAAAGTTATTTATTTATTTAATTCTACTTGTGCATTCCTTTAATAATTAATTCATTTAATTAATTACTAAACTCGACCATTTCCACCTCGTTTCTAATGAACACTCTCTTCTAGTCGATTGACTAATCAATTTAATTCTACTGATCAATCAATTTAGTTCACTCCCACTCAGTGTGAGTTAATGAAGCAATCAATTCCTTTAACTAATTCATGAAAAAATTAACTAAAATCATGCAACCAATTAATTGATCAATCAATTCCTCTCATGGAGTCTCCACCACTGATCTTGATCATCCACCTCTTAATCTTGATCATCCATCCAAATTAGAATTTTCTATAAAAGCAACCTTCATTCCCATTTGAAGACTAACCACAGATATTTGAGAATTTTCTTTCAATACCATTTTAAGCTTAAGCATAATAGTGCACACAATTTTTGAGAGCAAAGGAAAATTGGAGGACAATAGAGATAATTCAATCTTGATGTAGGAAGGAAGGTATCATTGATATTGATTTCTTATGTTTGATTGTTCTTTACTATTAGATTAGATTTGGATTGTATGAATTATATAGTTTTTGGTTGCTATTTTTGATTCATGCATGTTTAATCATGTTTTTTGGTCTTACAAATGGTGAACTTGATGTGAACTAACATTTTTTTGTGAAAAAATTGAGAATTTAAGGGCTACAAGAATTAGACCACAATCATTTTATTCCTACATCACATCTGAAGAATTTGGCACCACATCTATGGTAGAGCATTGCATTTTTAATTCTATGATGCATGCGTAGTTTTCTACACTACATTTGTCACCAATCTATACCACATCTAACTGTGTTTCTAAATTTTTATGTCCTAATAACAATTATTGATTTTAATTATCACACAGGACTAACAACTTTTGTTTGATACTATAACATTTCAATTTTATTTCTCAGGTTGTTTGTTTTTCATTTTTTTGACGATTTGTATATTTGTAGGTTTTGTAATACCATTGGTTTTTTGTACCACAAGTGTCCTCTTTATGCACCAAATTTTCATGAAATCTACACCACAATAATTATATTCCTACATTGCATTTGTCAAAGAAGTATAAAGTGATTTTTCAAATTTTGTTTATGTTTTACTTTCTGATTTTGATAAGTTACGATTTCGAGTTACTAATATTTTCTATCAGATTTGTGGCTATTGCTGGGAAAATATATACCTTGAAACTACTAATACCTTTCATTGTATCTCATTGATTAAAAACAATTTTGAAATTACTAATGAGTTTGATGAAGGTTAACTTGTCAAAGACTATAAACTCAAACATTGTTTCTTCATTTTTCTAGAGTAAATAATATTCGTATGGGCTTTAAAAGAATGGTTGTATTCTGTTTTTGGTATATTAGTGGCACATATGCTCTTCCCTTGTGCCTTGTGTGACCTTGGGAATTAGAAACATCACTAATTTGCAGTCTTTTTGTTTACTTGAGATGCAGTGAACATTTAATGATGTTGGAAAAATGTGTCTTGATAAACAATGCTATTTTAATAGTATTGGTGAATATATAGGTGATTTAATACATGCTTCTGAGATTCTAGGAGAAAATAATAATCATTCCATTTGAAACATGTAGTTTGTTACGACACAAATATTACTTAAATATTCCTCATAAAATAAATCAATGGAAAATGGAAATGCATTGGACCGATAATTCATAAAATCTGGGTGATTTGGCCACCCTGTTGGTTGTGATTTATTTGCCAATTTTGACTTGGCCGATATGTACTATTCCAAAATTAGCGAATATTTTCCACTAATAAATCCATGTTTCTCATTGCTTGCCAACACTTATCAATGATGTAGAGCTAGTGATTTCCAAGAGTTGGTCTTGGAGAACTTGACCCTAGCAATCTAGTAGAATTCTTGTAGGCATATCTAAATACAAATAACTCTTAACAATCAACAAGGAACAAAAATTCAAGAAAAAATAGAGAACATAAATGCACATTTCTCTAAGTTACATATGTAGGCTACAAATCACGTCCACACTTATGGAAGTAACCTAGATCGATAGAATTAACCTAGAAACCAATCATAGATTGATACAAAATTCTAGCAACATACAAAGCAAGGATACCAATTTTTTGTATCACATTATCATAGTTAGCACTACATCAAGATTATTCATCTATATCAATTCTAGAGTTAAGTACTCTTATCTTTCAAATTTTCTTTTCTTAAAATAAGATTAATTGTGCAATTTTTACTCCCACAACAAAAAATATTAATCTAGATTAATTTATACTTATGTATGTGCACCGTATTGAATTAGCTTGGATTTAGTTTAGGGAAATGTTATTTTCCTCTACAAGATGACTTAAATATAACATTATTACAATGATACATACAATTAGATCTCTTAAAGTAAACCTTACTTAATTTTACTAAATTTCTATGATAAAAATTTCCACTAACATTTTTCAAAAAATATTAGAAATTATTGAAAAAAATGTAGATAGAGTATACCACAAAACCAATATGTCCAACCATTAAAAAAAAAACTTACAATTACAAAAATTGTACATAATTTAATGGTGGTTTATTTAGATGTAAGCATTAGGGAAGCCGTGACTCAATCTTATACTTGATTGTGTTTTTTAATTGGAATTTGAAGTAACACTATGGATAATAAGTGTACCCTAAACGTACATAAATGTATGCTTGACAAAAATATTAACAATGTGAAGTCTAAACTCTTCTTTTGGCACCTTATTAATGAATAATTTATGAGGATAACATAGATGTAGTTGTACATGAAAATTAAAATTTTGAATGAGCAAGACAACTAAGAGGGGGGTGAATCAGTTGTTTCAAATTAAAACATCAAAAACCCTCAACAGTAATTAGATTCACAAGCATTCATTAAACCCTTATTCTGTTAAAGTGATTAATCCTGAAATGTAGATAACAAAAATTGAAACATCAACACCATACACAAGAGAATACCATATTAGCTCACAATATAAGTAATTGCAAAACCAGTACATGGGCTCATTGTCAGAATAGGACACATTGTCCAATAGGGATCACAGCCAGGGCTCACTACCATAGAAAGAAAATAAGATAGAAGAGAAATGTTACATAGAGAAAAATTTCTCAATGCAATATGGAATCCACCACAATTGCTCCAACACTTTCATAGCCTTGTTTGAAAGATTGAGGACACCTCCAACTCATTTCCTTTAGAAGTCCAACAATTAAAGTTCACACTGCTCTACTCAAATTCACATCTATATTTCTACAATTCACATCACATACATCACTTACATATTTCTTGCATCTATCTTGAGATTTTCCAACAACACAACTCTTATTTATATCATCCTCAACCTTGAAAACCTTCTCCAAGGTCGGCAACACATCCTTTACATTTAAAATTTTAAATTTAGTTGGCACCTAAACATTCCTGCGGTGGATAGGAATGAAGGCAACCCAAATAAATCCTTAGATAGGACCCAAATATGTCCTAACACACCTCAACACACTTTAAACAACTTCAAAAAGCTTTGCATGGAGTGTTAACACTAGGTCGGTTGTTACCCATGCTAAACACCATAAACTATTAAGTACACACTACCCATTTGATCAAGATGACACGTGGTCCATACAAATATCTTTTACATGATTTGGAAAAATCAACGAACCATCTGAGATCTAACAAAGAATTCATCCAAACTTGCACCATAGAAATAATTCAACCCAGAACATCTAGTTAACCTCATACCTACAGTGACACATGAAACACACATTATACTACACCAAATCATAAGAAACCTTGAATGCTAAAAGATGAAATCAACATGGAAAAAATCCTAGATCCACATAACCTGAAACAAAACTATGGAGAAATACGAAGAAAATACATTTCTTGTAGACCACATAAAACCTAGTTCACACACTAGTGAACATATCTCACTCTGCATAGCGATCCAAAAACCCAAATTTTGGATATAGAAACTACTGACAATGTACAAAAACATATTAGATTCTGCGCAGGCATAGAATCAACACAAAAGAAATGTGAAGCACATCCTAGAGCACATTCTAAATACTTGCACAACATTGTTTTCTTTTTTTATCAAATTTTATCAAAAGCACTTGGAATCCAAGTACCAAAGACACCATTCCAATACACCTCTATACACTGCAACATAAAGATAGTTCCATGTACTCACAACACTTCCTCAATTTCTCAACTATACATGCACAACCTGCAACAAATTGTTTTCCTCTTTTTCACAATTTTCTAAATATCCTCGACATCCTGATCATGCAACAATATTCCTCAACACATATTTAACATGAATGAAAACACAAGCCTATTGACATTAATGACAACACAAACCTATTGTCATTAATATCCCCCTTTGTCATTGATGGTAACACATAATGTGAAAAACCATCAAAGACAATATAATAGCTCTGAAACACACTCTCTAATGATTTTATTTTCTCTCCCCTTAAGTAGATAAAAAATTTCACATGATTCTTTCACCCCTTTTGACATCAATGGCAAAGGATAAAGTGTTTTTCATTGTTCTCCCTTTTTGACATTGAACCAAGATACTTGCTTTGATACTCCCCCTTAGGATTACACCAAAAAAAAAAGAAACTTTGCACAATAAAAACACATGACACTACCTACTCCCCCTGAGAGGTAGCCACCAACATAAGTCTAGACAAGAGATGAATCCATAGATCCATTGGACCGATGCATCTCCACATGTAAATAGTTTAAAGAACAAAGGGAAATAACCCCCAACTTCTCCAGGATATACTCAAAACTATCCTTAGGAAGGGCCTTAGTGAATATGTCAGCAATATGACCCTTTGTTTGCACATATTAAAGCTTCACCTTATTCTCCACAACCTTATCTCCCAAAAAATGATACCTTATTGATATATGCTTTGTTCTTGAATGCATCATTGGATTCCTTGAAATGTTAATTGCACTTGTGTTATAAAAAAAATAGAAATAGGCTCATCATACATTACTTTGATATATTTCAATGTCTCTCTCATCCATAATACTTATGCATAGTATGATGTTGTTGCAATATACTCAACCTCTATAGTGGATAAATAAATTGAATCTTGTTTCTTACTTAACCATGAAACCAATCTACATCCAAGAAAGAATGCACCACCACTTGTATTTTTCTTTTCATCAACACAAACATCCCAATTTACATTTATATATGCACTTAATGTGAAATTAATATCCTTAGGATGTGATAATACAAAGTGCCTTTTAAATATCTGAATATCCTCTTCATTGTTGCAACATGTGTCTCTTTAGGATCTTCTTGAAATCTAGCCACAAGACAAATTGCATGCATGATATTTAGTCTAGTAGTACTTAGTTAGATATAGAAGTGAACCAATCATAGATCTATACTTGCTCTAATTAGCCTTAGGTGATTCATCAACCTTACTCAATTTGCAACCAGTCACCATAGGAGTGCATACCGGTTTGGAGTCTTCCATTCCAAACTTCTTCAACATCTCTTTGACATACTCTGATTGTGAAATGAAAATTCATTTATTTGTTTGATTGATTTGAAGTCCAAGGAAGAAATTCATCTCCCCAAACATTGACATCTCAAACTCTTTATGCATCTCTTCTGTAAATTTCTTACACATAGCTTCATTTCCTCCAAAGATAATGTCATCCACATACACAACCACTATCAATATTTTATCTTCCTCAATTCTAAAGTAAAGATTACTATTTGTGGTGCCTTTACTAAAACCTTATTGTATAAAACATTTTTCCAATCTTGCACACCAAGCTCTAGGAGCTTGCTTCAATCCATACAATTCCTTTTTTGATTTTCAAACCATATCTAATTGATCTGATAGCTGAAATACTTTTGGTTGTTACATAGTTCCCAAGTTTGATTTTTCAGCAAGGAGTCCATTTCTTCTTTCATTTCAAGCTCCCACTGAACCTTTATATCCACCTGCATAGCTTCATCATACCCTTCTGGTTCACCAACATTTGTTAACAAAATAGAATACAAAGAGGAAGAAAACCTTTCAGGGGGTCTACTTAGCCTTATTGACTATCTAACATTCACTGGAGTTTGTGGTATTTCTTGTTGCTATTGAAGAGCATAAGGAACTACTGGAACATCACTATTTGGAGTATCATCCAGCACCACAAAATCATTTTCTTTCTTCTCATGCTACTGCAACTGATCTTTGTACAACACCTTCTCATTGAATACAACATCCCTGCTTCTCACAATTTTCAAATTTTCAACATCCCAAATGCTATAACCAAATTCATCAATTCCATATTCAATGAAGATACATTTTTTTTATTTTACATCCAGCTTGGTTCTATTTTCAGAATCTACATGTGCAAATGCTTCACATCTGAAGGTTTTGAGAAAAGAATAAGTCACCTTCTTACCTTCCCATGCTTCCTCTAGAATACCACAACCTAAAGGAACTGAAGGACCTCTATTAATTAAATATACAACAGTATTGACAACCTCTTCCCACATGTTTCAAGGCATCCCATGGTGCAGGGGAACCTACAACCATCATTCAAAATATGTCTTGGTAATGAAATTTTTGGGGGAGTTTTGGGGTTTTTTCATAAGCTCTAATAGATCATTCCTTCATGTCTTTTGGAATTTTGTGTGTCTTGGCGGTCAATGTGCACAAATGCACTTTTGCATTGAATTGTGTCAATAAATTGAATTGGAAGCCTTAATGGAAAAAATATGAATTTGTATGAATTGTGCAAGAGTAGGAGTCCTAATTATGTATTAGGAATGAGTTAAAAAGGATTTAGAAATAATTAGTTAGAGTGAATTCAGTTGGAGGGGTTTAAAATTGCAAATTTGTGAGTTGCTTAATGCAACAAATTTGTTGAGTCTCTAAAAAGTTAGTTTTGGTGGTTAAAGGCGTTGTGGAAGGATATATTGAGTGGTAAATGTTTAAAAGCCTTGAAAAAGGCACGGGGAGCTGATGTTGGTTGGAAGGTAATGAGCAATCATTGAATAAAAGCATTCTATTTGTCTTATTTCCCTATTTTTTTCTCATTATTTCTGTATTTTGTATCTTTCCATCATTGTACAGACCGTACATGTGGTTTGATGAACTAAGTATCTTGAGATTTTTGAGATTAATGGAGTTAACAAGGTTTTGAATTTGTATTGAAGTTCAATTCACAAACTTGTATTGTTCTTCGCTATCACTGTGTAGTCTGCCTGTATAGAATAGGGAACCCGTTTTGTAATTTCATCATGCTTTAAGCCTTCCCACTTACTGTACCACCCTATTGCTCAGTGGGGATGCATGGAGATAGCTTAGGAAAAGTTTCTTTAAGTTTTGAAATGGAAATAAAGAAGGTTGTTGACCATGGAACACCAACAAAGTGAAGAATAAGGGCCTGTATTAAGTAGGAATGAATAGGACAGTGGTGTGTTTTGTTCATATATTGTTAGTATGGTCTAGGAAAGGGTGTGAAAGGCTTGTACAGACTTAGGACAAGTGTCTTAGTGCGTTGGTAGGGCTGGGAAAGCCTTAGGAGGCTGGAAACTCAAAAACCCTAAGTGTTTGGAAGGAAATTGAGGGTTTCAAGGAACGATGGCCAAGAGGTTGAGGAATTGACTAAAACCTATGAATTTGAGTGTTTTCAAACATGATTAGTGACTTTCCAAGTGATTATGAGAATAGGAGAAGATTGAAGGGTACTTTGATTGTAAATTAGGGCTAATCTTGTAGCCTTTCGAGCAAGGTCACTTAATGAAACTCTATAATGTTGCCAAAGAACCTTGTAGAAATGATTGGGGAATTGTATTTAATGTTGAATGGATTCCATGTAGATGTTGTGTTGATATTTTTACAGTCTTCTTGAAAAGATATGGTCTTTAGTTGATTTTTGGTGACTTGAAGCTATAGTGGCATATTTGAGAGAAGTTGTGTCAAATTTATCTCTTGGGTTTCTTCCACCTCTGCATCATAGTGGTATCAAAGTAGGGAGTAGGTTTTGGTTTTCATTTTTCAGGTTGAAGAAAAGGAAAGGTTGAAAAGATGCCTCCAAAGAACAAAGATATGGCTAAAGAGATGAAGAAGATGAAGGAAAGGCATGCAAGAGAACTCAAAGAGTTGGAAGAGAGAATCATAGCCCTGGAGACAAACAAGAGAAGAGATGCTGAAGAGAGTGAGATAGATGAACAGGAAGACGATGAATTTGAAGACATGGAAGAAGAACTTAATCCAGAAGACCAAAGGATTGCAAAGTTGTTGAAGGCAGTGAAGACTGACAAGCCTAAGGTAAAACTTGGTGTTTCTAAATATGGTGGTAGTCTAAATGATGAAGAACTACTTGACTGGATTTTTGCATTAGATAACCATTTTGAATGGATGCCATGTAGATGTTGTGTTGATCTTTTTATAGTCTTCTTGAAAAGATATGGTCTTTAGTTGATTTTGGTGACTTGAAGCTATAGTGGCATATTTGAGAGAAGTTGTGTCAAATTTATCTCTTGGGTTTCTTCCACCTCTGCATCATCCCACCATGCACTATCATGCTTCTTGCACACTCCATTATTATCCTATTCATGCGCTCAACCACTCCATTTTCTTGTGGAGTCCCTGGAACCATTTTCTACCTATGAATTCCATTAAAGGAACAATAATCTTCAAATTTTTTTCTGCAATACTCACCACCATTATCAGATCTGAGACATTTTAGTCTTTTACCTATCTCATTCTCAACCAAGCTTCTCCATTTCTTAAATGTTTCAAATACATCAAATTTCTACCTAAGAAAATAAATCCAAACCTTCCTAGTTGCATCATCTATGAATGTAACAAAATACCAAGAGCCATTGAGAGAAGATACCTGAGCCAGTCCCCATACATCTATATGCACCAGCTCCAACTTTTCATCTTTCTTTTTCTTCCCATCCTTGAGAAAAATAACTCTCTTTTGTTTTCCATACACACAACTTTCACATAAATCCATATTAATACGTTTTAGACCTAGTAAAAATTTCTTAGAATGAAGTACCTTCATACCTTTTTCACTCATATTCCCAAGTTTGTTATGCCGCAGTGTTGTCTCAGAACTTGCAACAACTATTTTAGTCTCTTTCTATGAACCCACAACAACTATTCATGAACCCGTTTGTTTTTCTCTACAAAAACTAAAGTAGAAGGAACAATATGACTTGTACAAAGATATAAGGTTCCTACTATCACACCTTTTGCTACTATTAAGGAACCTCTTGGAACCTTCTAATTTTTATCATTGAAAGTAACTATGCAACCTTCATCAGCTAGCTTCCCTACTAAAATTAAATTCCTACTCAACCTTGGAATGTGCCTTACCTCTTGTAGTATCCAATTATTCCCATTCTGCAACTTAATCTTAATTATTCCCTTTCCAACAATCTAACAGGGTTTGTTATCTCCCAAATAAACCAACCCAAAATCCCCTTGGACATAATCAAGAAAATAACTTCTATGGGGTGTAGCATGAAATGAGGCCCTTGAATCTAAAACCCATGAATCATCAACATTATCTAGGGAAAGAATCAAAGCATCATCTTTAGATTTATTACTTACCACATTTTCCTCCTTATTGCCTTCTTGTTTGTCTCCTTTATTCTTCTGAGATCAACAATCTTTCTTTAGATGACCTGGTTTCCCATAGTAACAACAATCCTTCTATCCTCTGGATTGGGACCTCTTGTCCTTTGATTTTCCTCATGACTTCCCATGACCTCCAAAACCTTTTCCTCTCTCCTTTGATCTACCCTACTTTCTACATTCAAACACTACTGATGTGGATCACTTGAGCTTTTCCTATGAACTTCCCCACTCAGAATAACACCAACATCATCAAATTTAAGGGTATTTGAACAAAAATAGAGTTACTAACTGCCATAACCAAACTATTCTAGCCTTGGTAAAGAACACAATTTTAGGAGAGCTCTAACTTCTTCATTGAATTTTACATTTACATAAGTCAATTGACTAGTAATTGTATTAAACTTATTTAAATGATTTATCTTGTATACACCTAAAAATGGTCTAGAGAAACATCAATTGAGGGATTTGAAGAGAGTGGGATGCGTCCTTGTGGGGTGTGCATGCCTTGAGCTGGGGTTTCTCTGCCCTAGGCATTGCCTGCGTAAGTTTCTTGTGTTGGGGGTAGATCGGAGGGGTTGATCAGGTCGTGGGGTTTGTGGGGTGGTCACATTTTTGCTTATTCTAGTGCATTTTGCTAACATTTTTCTGCTTCTTCTGTGTGCTTTGTGCTCTGCTTGCGGTGGTTGGGGGGTGTTCTAGTGTCTGTGGGAGGGCTTGGTTTTTTTGTGGTGATTGAAGATTGGTGGAGGGAGGTTGGGTTTATTTTCTGTGCTCGTCTCGGCGAGCTTTGGGTTTTTGGGGTTCTTTGGTTTCAGGCCTTGCATGGCTCCAAACGGGATTCCCCTGGTGGTAAGGGGTTGTCTTTCAAGGATACAGTGGCGGGAAGCAATCCTTCGGTTCTATTGCATACAAATCCTTTTTTTGGTGAGTCTGGATCAGGAATGGGAGAGTCCTCATATCTGTCTGGAGGTTTTAGGCCCTCAAAGGTGAATGGGTGCCTTGCTAAGAGTGATAATCGGCTGATTGTTGAGATCCAACCTAAAGCTATTGTGGACGATATCAACTATTTATCCAAGCATGCTCTGATCTGTAAGTTCCTAGGGATTCAGGTATCCTTGTCTTTTTTGGAATCATGGGCTCGGCGTACCTGGTCTCCAGAGGGGGATATGGATGTTTTGTTGGCAGCCAATGGCTATTTTCAAGTGGTTTTCTCTTGCATGTTAGACAGGAATAAAGTTTTCGAAGGAGGGCCCTATTTCTACAATCAAGTGGGTCTCTTCATTAAGCCTTGGCATGTGGGATTCAATCCTATAGAAGAGCTTCCTTCGCGGGTTCCGGTTTGGGTGAGATTACCATGGCTTCCTTTAGAATTCTGGAGGGAGGACATTTTTAGTTTAGTTGCAAGCCAGCTTGGAAAACCAGTTGGTCCTTCGAGACAAACTATGGAGAAGAAGGTAATTACCTATGCCCGGGTATGTGTCGAAATTGATTTGAATAAGCCCTTGCCTGATTCTATCGAAATTCGGTTGGGGTCAAGTTCATGGATTCAACAACTTGACTATGAAACGTTGTCGTTTCGTTGTCGCTTTTGTCATGAATATGGACATTTGCAGAGGGTGTGCCCCAAATCAAAACCTATAGAGGATTCAAAAATAGGGCCGGCTAGTGCTCCTCACACCCAAGATAAAGGGAAGGCCCCTATGAGGGAGGACAAGGAGGGCTTCATCCCTGTAAGAGGGCGTAATAAGGGTCGCGACCAAAAGAGGACCTTTAAGGACAGACAGACAGATGAGGTTTTCAATAGGTTTGATGGGTTGGATGACTTGGAACAGTTTGATGGAACCATTGCTAATATGCCAGCTAGCCATGAGCTCTTGGAAGCAAAGGAAATAGGTGGGGAGGAGAACAATGTTGTTCAGGCTGATTCACAGGAGAGAGAGCTTGGGGTACAGATGGTCACAGATACTTCAGTGAGACCTTTTGAGGAGTTGGAAACCAGTGGAGACAAGGAATTGCAGGAGATTTTTGCTCATGCCTGAACCAAGGCTTGCATCAGAAATGTTTGGCAGGAGGAGAGCAAAAGCAAGGGTTCCCCTTCTATTTTAGGTATTCATCAAAAAACCATTAGAAAAGATACCCCAGAGAAGCCTCTTAAGGTGGGGAGGAAGAAAGACCAGGAAAAGGTGAAGTTAGTGGGAGAGACTTTAGTGGAGTCTGGTTCTGTGAAGACCATTGATTCCCACTTCCCTCTTCATCAGAAATGATTGTTCTTTCATGGAATGTAAGGGGGTTGAATAGCATCCCTAGACAAAAGGCTATTCGGGAGTTGATTAAGTCTCATTCGCCTGAGGTGGTTTTTATTCAGGAAACTAAGTTATCTATTGATAGGATGCATTACACGGCTGCTAAGATTTGGCCTAGATGTCTTTGTCAGTGCATTGGCGCTCAAGGATGTTCTGGGGGTTTAGCTCTTTTATGGGATCCTCGCAAGCTGGTCCCGCTTTGGTGGGTTTCTAGCAAATCTGCTATTTCCTTGGTGGCCACGTGTTGCGTAACTGGTGAGATTCTTCTCTTCACTAATGTTTATGCTCGATTGATTTTATTGGAAAAACTTTGCTTTGGTCACATATAGGATATGTTCGCTCTCTTGCCCCTCTATTCCCTTGGATTCTGGCAGGAGATTTCAATGCAGTTTTAAGTTTGGAAGAGAAGCGGGGAGGTAATCCCAAGCTCGACCCCTCTGCTGGCCTTTTAAGGAGTAACATTGAAAGCTTGAGGGTGGTGGACATCACACCTTCCAATGGGTTGTTCACATGGAATAATAGGAGATGTGGTGCGGAAGCGATAGCAGAAAGATTAGATAGGTTTCTGGTTTCTTGTTTCTGGATGGCGGACAGTTGGATTACTAGTTCAGAGATTTTGGACTGGAGGGGTTCAGATCACTGGCCAATTCTTTTGACTGCTTCTAAGTTTCAGAAGATAAAGAATCCATCCTTTAAGTTTCAGCTTATGTGGTTGAGGGATGCTTCTCTTCAGGATTATATCACTACTTGGTGGAGGGAAGGGAAGCCTACTTATGGCACCGCTATGTTTTCTTTTGTCAAGCAATTGCAGTATGTTAAGTTTAAGCTGAAAAGGTGGAACAGAGAGTGCTTTGGAAATCTCTTTGGAGCCAAGAGAGTAGCACAGCAGAGGGTGGACAATATTACGTGCCAAATCAAAGAACAGGGCTTGTCTGATGGGCTATATAGAGAAGAAGTTGCGGCCTTAAAGGATCTGGAGGAATGGGAGCTACGAGAAGAGATTTATTGGAAACAAAAAGCTCGAATTGATTGGCTCCAGGAAGGGGACAAAAATACTAAGTTCTTCCACAACACTGTTAAGGACAGAAGGCATGGGAGCGTTCTCAATTCTCTCACGACGGCTGAAGGGATTCTGCTTTCCTCTCATAGGGAGATTGCTTTGGAGGCCACTAGATTTTTTGGGAGTTTGTTTTCAGAAGACTCGGATCTGGCTAGGGTTGAGGAGGATTTGGTTCTGGATTGCATTCCCTCCTTGGTCACTCCTGAAATGAATGAGGCTCTCATTAAGCCCATTACTCTATCTGAGATAGAGCTCATTGTGTTTGGAATGAAAAAGGGTAAAGCCCCGGGACCAGATGGTTTTCCTATAGAGTTCTTTCAAGCCTTTTGGGAGATTGTCAAGATGGACCTCTTTGAAGTGGTGCAGGAATCCTTTAACAATAAACAGATGCTTAAGGCTTTGAATGCAACTTTCCTTGCTCTCATCCCAAAGAAGGAAGGAGCTAACTCCCTTAATTTCTTTAGACCTATTTCTTTGTGCAATGTGATGTACAAAATAATTACAAAAGTGATAGCTGAACGGTTAAAGCCATGGCTCAGTAACCTAATCTCTGAGGAGCAAGGGGGCTTTGTTACAGGACGACAAATTTTGGATGGGGTTATCATAGCGGCAGAAGCTATGCACTCTATGGCAGCCTCTACGGAAAAGGCTATGTTCATAAAGTTGGACATGGCCAAAGCTTATGATAGGGTCAGATGGAGTTTTTTGCAGAAAGTTTTACAGGCCTTTGGTTTTGGACAGGAGTGGATCAGCTGGGTTATGAGCTGCATAACTTCACCTTCTTTTGTTGTCCTGATTAATGGTGAACCTTCTGACTTATTTGGTGCAACCAGAGGCCTTAGGCAAGGGGATCCTCTCTCCCCTTACCTTTTCATCCTGATGGCGGAAGGGTTGGGAAGACTTATTAAGTCTCAAGTTAGTCAGGGAGGGATTCAAGGTTGGAAGTGGGGGCATGGCATTCCTCCTTCTTCCCACCTCCAATTTGTGGATGATACATCTTTGATGGGTGTCGCTAGAGTTCAGGAGGCAGCTAGTTTCCGAAGAGCTTTGGATATTTATGTGAAAGCCTCAGGACAGAAGATTAATGAAGAAAAGTCACAAATCTTCTTCTTCAATACCCCCGCTTCTATTCAAGCTCGGATTGCTCATATCTTGAGGTTTCAAATTGGAACGCTTCCTTTAGTGTATCTTGGCATCCCTCTTTCAGACCAAAGGCTATCGAGGGGTGTGTGGCAAGAGATTTTGGATAAGCTTCGAAGTAAGGTGAGTCATTGGACTCACCGATGGCTCTCATCTGCTGGTAGAATGACTCTTTTGAAGTCTGTGATCCAAGCTCTTCCTATCTACAGGTGTCTTGTGCAGTCAGCCCCTGCTAGTTTCATTAAGGACTTTGATGCCCTTTCAAGGCAATTTTTATGGACAGGTAATTTGCTTTCCTCAAATGGGAGTGTGTTTGCAGATCAAAGCAGGATGGTGGCCTTGGTTTGAGGAATACAAGCTTGACCGGTTGGGCTCTTGCTGCTAAGTTATTTTGGAGATGGTGCATAAGCCAAGATCAAGGATGGGCTAAAATCCTTAATGTTAAGTACCTTGGTGGGGTGGATGGGAAAGATGTACCAAGGTACAACCTGACTGGAAGGGGGTCCATGATCTGGGAGACTTTGAAGAAAGGGGCGCAGTTAGTTAAAAATGGTCTTTTCTGGATTTGCAATAGTGGTTCGGATGCCCTATTTTGGGAGGATTCTTGGGATGGTTTTCCTCCTATTTTATCTCAATACCCCCACCTTCAACCTTTATGTGATAGTTTCCTTGCAGCAGGATGGAGTAAGGTTGAGGATTTTAAGGTGTTTTTAAGGGTGGGGAGGGGCGAGGTTGCCAGATGGAAAGAACCCCAAGAATGGCCTCCTGGGGGTTCTGAGGGAGAGAGAGAGACCCTTGCTGGGATTCTTGCTGGTAGAGCGTGTAACTCTTTAAGAGGTGCTGATACCCTCGCTTGGGGACCCAATCCAAAAGGAAAGTTCTCAGTTGCCACAGGTTATCAAGAGTTGGAAAGACAAAATTTTGACAGGATTGACATATCTTGGTGGAAGCAAGTTTGGAATAAGTCGGCTTGGCCCAAGTGCAACTTTTTCTTATGGCTTGTGGTTCAAAATAGATGTCTTACCTGGGAGAATCTCCAGAAGAGGGGCTTTCATGGGCCTTCTATCTGTACTTTATGTAATCAAAGTGAAGAAAATAGTTCGTACCTCTTTTTCCAATGTTCTTTCACCAGGGTTATTTGGCATTGGTGGTGGGAAGCTTGGGAGCATGCTTGTATTCATGCGCACTCTCTAGTTGAGTTTTGGAATAGTCTTGGTAGACCCCCTTCTAAGACTTCCTTTCTGGAGGTGGCTTGGGGTATTGGTCCAGGATTTATTATCTGGTAGGTGTGGTTGGAAAGGAACCGTAGGATTTTCCAGGATAAGCCAAAGAGGGTGCAACAGGTGTGGTTGCAAGTAATAAATATGCTATAGGAGACTCTTGCTGCGAAGTGTGATCTCTCAGAGGATATTGCTCCTAGAGATGTGCGAGTGGTTCAAAAGTTGAATATTCTATGTGCTGATTCTAGTGGTGCTCTTGGGAAGATACAACAGACCAGAAGCAGGAAAGCTAAAAGGAAGGTTTGTAGGGAGGGAAAGTGGTCCCCCCCCCTTTTGGGACTCTCAAGATCAATACTGATGGGTCTTCTAGGGGAAATCCCGGGCATGCTGGGGTTGGAGGAATTGGCAGGGACAGCTCTGGTAAGGTTATTTTCTTTTTCTCTGAATATAAGGGGATTCAAACCAATAATTACATGGAGGCACTTGCTGTCCTCATGGCTCTTGAAAGAGGTTGTGCTCTAGGATGGAGCAAGATTATCTGCGAGTCTGACTCTCAGGTGGTAGTGGATATGCTGAATTCGCAAGGGTGGAAGATGTGGATTGGCATCTTGCAGTGGTGGGTAGACAAATTCTTAGGTTGAGCACTTCTTTGGATGCAGTCTCTTTTTGCTATGTTCCTCGTGAGTGGAATAAGACTATTGATTGCCTGGCTAAGTGGGCTTCTGATCGTGGAGAGGGATGGAGGATGGGAGATTGGACTCACCTGCCTCCGGAATGTGCTTTGGATCTTGAGAGTCTTGTCAAGGAAGATATGGATGGTTAGTTGTGCCCCTTTTGGGGGTTTTTTCTTTGGTGTTGTGTTCTCTTTCGGGCTCTTGGCCCCTGCTCTTTGTACTTTGCTGGTTGATTCAATAAATTTTTACCCCCTTTTAAAAAAAAAAAAATGGTCTAGAGAATATAAATAATTAAATATGATTTATTTGATTAATTAACCTTTTATTTCATCCACTATTAAATAAATAGAAATATTTATTTATATAGTTCATCTTAAATTCTTCAATCTTTATTCTATTATTTTTGCCTTAATTAAATAAACGAATTTCACTTTGTTTTATTTAATTATCATAGTTAAATTCATCTACTTAATAAATAAATAGAAATATTTATTTATAGTTCATTCTCCTATTCTTCAATTTTAATTAATTATACAACTTCAATAGTTTGTGTTATTTAATTATCACATTATTCAATCTTAATTAATTAAACAAGGTTAAATACTTTATTGTTTAATTATCATATCCCTTCTATATTTATTTAATAAACAAATTCTATAGTTTGTTTTATTAAATTATTTATCCCCTTTTTACTAATTTGAATAAATCAAATTATTCAAATAAAGGCATAAAGGAAATTTCCTCTATTCACTCACCTACCAAATTAAACATCAAATATCCAATTTAATTCAATTGGCATTCACGGGAAAGTTGTGGAGACAAATTTGGAATCAATCTCTCAATTTCCTTCCTCTGATTCTTCCTATCATCTAGCCTGATGTTTTCATGGGGAGAAACCATTCCCATAATCATCTCAAGCTTCTCAATCTCTCACCATTCAATTCTTCAGATTGAATCCAAGCCTTTGTTGTGCTGCCCCGTCACAATGTGTTGTCATAAATCTATATATACAACCTTCTAAAACAAGAAATGAATCCAAAATCTCTCATCTTTTGTGAAAACTTACTTTGTAGGAATATAAATCAAGCAATCATAACAATAATAACATCATAGCAATAGCATCATAGCAATCATAGCATCTATAGGATCAATATCATGACTGCATCATAGTTTTACCATAGCTTCCATCCATCAGGTTTCATGTCAGTATAGTTTACAGTAACATCAATATCATTTAGAAATCACCATATATAAGTATATCATTGCATTTAGAATCACTCCATTCTCTAGATTAGCATTTTAAATAGTCACATTGCTTACCAAATCTGAGAGCCCTTTGTGACTTGATAAATCTTTAGAGATAGGAAACAATGAGACACTTTCAAATTTTCTATGCTTTAAATTAGTTAATTGTTGTTAAATATTGATATAATGTTTCATTAAGAAGTGTTTTTAGTTGTTTTAATTATTTACTTATTTCACACTTACAGTCACAGATCCACCTTCAATCATTTTTAGATTAAACAAACGCTTCATGAGAAATACCTTATTTGAGGCTAAGGGTTTTTCATACAATTTAGCCAAATATTTCATCAGTTCATCTGTTGTCTTCACTTATGTTATATTGAACACCACAGATGGTGCCAAGCACAACTGAATGGTTCCCAGTTCCTTTCTATCCAAAAGATTCCAATCCTCATCAGTCATTGTTGCCAATTTCTTGGCTATTCCTTCTGTAGACATTGAAATCTAGTCTAAGCCTATGACTTCAATATTCTTCATAATTTGTATTTCCATGGTCATGATTAAATAATATCAATTATTTAATTATTCTCTAAAGTTCTTCATATTTTTATTAATTAAATAAATTTATTTATTAATTAGTTTACCTTAACCTTAATTCATCTATTAATTAAATAATCTTGATTGTTTAATTAATTCTCATTTTCTTTATTCTATCTGATCAATTAAATAAATGCTTTTTATTTAATTATGTTACTAATTAACCTTACCCTTCTTTTCAAATTAAATAAATTCTTATTTAATTTATCTTTTATCATATTTCTGACTATAATTAAATAAATACTTTAATACTTTAATTATTCATTTAACCTTTTCACCACTCAATTAAATAAATCTTATTTATTTAATTAATCCCTAAATGTCGAATCTTGAATTAAATAAGTCATTTAATTCATAAAATTCTATTTCAAACATATTCTTCTATATTTGGATAAATGCTTAAGTTATCTAAGTATTCATTTTGACTCGACTCGAGATCTATTTAAATCGGTTAGTTAACTCCTGATTTAATGTTTGGGTTGCTTTCACGAGTAAACTCTTTGTCATATCATTTAGTCATCTAGTTCTAACTCATATGCATGCACATGTTTATTAATTAAATATCTTATTTAATTAATTAAATCTTGTGCATGCATTCGAACAAAACATTGCTTTTAATCTATCTTTATCTTTGTCATGCAAACACTATTCTTCTATTTTTGAATACCAAACTCAAATACTAAATCATTATTTAATCTTTATCTCTATTCTTAGTTTTTATCACTCATGTAAGTACTAACAGTTATCTCAATGCATGTCCAATCTTTTAATCTGAATCATATGTCTATCTTTCGATCTTGGCCTATCATTTGAATGATCAATTTTCTATAAATTGATCTGTGTTTCATCATTTCAATCTCTCTCAAAATCTTGTGACTTTTGGAGCACTTACTTATTTGAATCTTTGATATTTTGCTATAATCACAATCATAGGCTATACTTGCACAAGAGAAATATAAGGGCAATTATACTACATGATGAAATGGAGAAGGGAAATCGAGGTCATACATGGAACTACATAGATATTGGGTGAGATTGTTTAGTTTATTTATGTTTTAGCTTTCCTTTGTTCTCTGTTGTTTAGATTAGATTTCATTAGAGCTTAGATTGCATTGTTATGTGCTTTTAACCTTTCACTATATTTCCTGATGTTACATTTGGTGAACCCGACGTGAAGACACCATCTTTGCGAATCTGTAGACTTTTATTCATTTTTTGTAGGTTTTCATATGGAACAACACATTTGACAAAAGGAATGACACAACTAACATTCTGAAATGCATCTACTAGAAGAAATGACACATCTGTGATTTATTGAGCCACGACTGACTATGATGCATCTGTAGAGAAAAATGACGCATCTGACCGGAAATTTTTTAGGTTTAATTTTTGATTTATAGCTTTATGTCGTATTTTTATTTTCACTAATCTTCTATTTTTAGTGTGTGTCATGAGGAGTTAATGAAGTTTTTGTAGATTGATAGTCAAAGACCAATATTAAAACTACTAACGAATCTTTCTACAGAACACATGTTGAATACCATAGTTAATTTTTGAAACAGATTGTTTGGTAGTGTAGAAAATATTTCGTTTGGGTTTAAAATTTACAAGTGTCTACTATGTTTAGTGTGAAAGTACGCTCTGTTATTACCCTTTACAATTTGATATATCGAAGTATCCTCTCCCCTTGCGCATTCATATGATCTTGGGTGTAAGAGAACCAGTTACTGACTCTAGAAATTTGGCCTCTCCTGGAGGAAAAAAGTACTCACCTCAGGATGACTCAGATTGGTACCACCTTGAACCCGAGGGACTTCCAACTAGTATATAAAAGTGGATTCTTGGGGAAAGACCAATGAATCACATGTATGTTTTCAACGAGATGGATCGAAAGGGACTCTCTCCATATGGATCATGCCCTACGAATGAAATGCCCTAATTAAACACCTTTGTTTATAGTGTCCAAAATCCCTCTATTTACTGGTGCAGTAGGTCAGACCTGTGAAGTCTTATCACATTCTTGCGGTTCATGTGTAGAGATGAAAGTATGCCATGGGATGTTCATGGGTACTGTAGATTGGCTGCCTTGCATGAAGTGCTCAGTCGTGGAGGGGAGCTAGTGGGGTCAAGCTACTAATCATCCGCCTTGAATAAGTGTAGTTGGGAAACCAAGTGAGAACTCAGTAAATACTATCCTACATAGCCTAGGATGTGCTTTTCTGTTGTCGAATTAAATGTTCTTTGAATCAAAATCAAACTAAAAGCACATTGTCTTATGATTGTATTTGTTTGCCAAAACTTGTTCATGAAACAGAGTCAGTTTTATCTCACAATTCACTAAAAAACTGCAACTGTCAACAGAGTCACAACTGTTCACCATAAAGTCACAATTGTTCTTTAGAGTTGCATCTATTTAAATTTGAGTCGCATTTGTCAGTATAGCTCACATTTGTTTAATCTAGAGTTGCATCTGTTAGAAACTGTCCAATTTCATCTAGAGTCACATCTATCTAAACTAGAGTCGCATTTTCCTAATTAGTTTGTATTTGTTGTAGAAAAACTGCATCTGATTTAGGAGACCACACTTGTGATATTCTGTGATGCATCTGAAAAGGCAAGCCGCAACTGTAGTCTAGAATGATGCATTTTCCACTATCGCAAAACTTTTACCAATGTATAGAAAATTGAAAAACTGCATCTGATACAGTCTAAGTCGCATCTGTTGTAAACAAAGTCGCATCTATGTAATACCAGAGTCTAAAATTCACCAGAAAACCACAACTAAGAAAGAAAACCACAACTGTTAAATTCTACAATGCATTTATCTAAGTATCAAAAAACTGCAACTGTTAAATTCTACAACGCATCTGTCTAAGTATTAGAAAACCAAAATTTATTGTCAGAAACTGAGAGAAAATAGTCAAACTAGTATCTAACTTATCCTTTTTCACTAATTATAGGACATAAACCATAACGTTCGCTCAAAAAATTGCACAATTACACACTGTAGGAATCATTCAGTCTTAGCGATAAGTACCTTAGTCATACATTTTACTGTCACCTTAGGGGTCTTAATTTCCTTTAGAGAGATCATCTTTCACATATTTTAGGATAGGCACCTTTCATGCTTTAGGTAAACCCTTGATTCAACCAACGTTGTCATTGAACCTAGTCATGTCATTATATCTTTTGTCCTACATGTGAATCCTTTCAGCTCATCAGTTTAGCTAGGGATTTCACCTTATCTTTTTGGTCCTAGTCCTACAATGGTTCCTTGTCAAAACTAATTGAAACTAGGGTTTCACTTTAGCTATTGGATAACCTCTTTTACAATCTTCCAAAATTGATCGCTTAGATCTTGCATATTTAGATATTATCATCCTAGACTAGCGTCATCTTAGACATACCTTAGTTGCACAAAAAATACCAAAAAAAATAGTTGCATACATTTATCCTTGAAACATAGTGTAGATTCATATCATCCATAGACTTATCTTTTACATCACTTTCCAACGTATTCATCAATCCATTCTCTTATAGACCTCACAAAAATTTGTTATACAAATACATTACTAGAGATACACAAGGGCGTGTCATAGTGGAAGAACTAGATGTTGCCACATAGGACCCCAACTTTGCTTCTTTTGTGGATGATTATCTAGCAAATGACCCTCAACGTCACTTAGCCAAATTGCTAGCAGAAGGTGCTAAACTACCTCCTAGTTTTGAATTACTACCCTACAAACTACATCAACTTAGGGAATGAACACCACTACCACTAGTGCTAGCATACCTCAATTGAATACTACAATGCCATCTGGAGGACCTACACAGATTTCCACAACTATACATACATCTCCATTTGGTATACCTACCTCGACACTAGGTTTAAGCTTTACTACAGGGGTGTCATTGTCCAATCTCTTTGATCCTCTTGTTGGGAAAAAATGATTTAAAACATCGGCTCTGATGGCACCCTCTATACCAACCATCAATGTCACTAGCACAATCCCACAAACAACAACTATACCTAGTGTTAATGTTGCTAGTACAACACCACAAACTGGAGTCTCACAGAAAGGAGGTATACCCTCCTTTCAGTATGGAAATCGACCTCTCACTTCACACATTCCGACTTACAATCCATTTACACAAAATCCATTTACAAACATCCCTAATTAGAACCCCTTTACACAAACCCCTAATTAGAATCCATTCACCAACATTTCGAATCCAAATCCACTTTACATACCCACATTTAACCAAAATCCATCAAACAATACTAGATACCAAAACACGTACATAGATCCAAATAATCCAGCTACGACATTGTTAACTCAAGTCGACGTCCTGCAGACACAAATGCAGGCACTCCAAACACAAATGGATAACATGGTAGTGTCAACTAAGAATTCCTTTTTAGCAAAAGATCTGTGCCCCTTTCCCTTTGATAAATCATTGTATACGACACCTTTCCCTCATGGGTATGTCATACCGAATCTTCCCAAGTACAATGGAAAACACAATCTGATAGAACACATAAGGGAATTTTTGACCATATGCATTGATGTCACCTATGACCCAACTTATCTTATGAGACTATTTCTAAGAAGTCTTGTAGGAATTGCACTCGAGTGGTTTTCAGGTCTAGACTATGGCATAAAATCATGGGGCGAACTGGCTAAGAAATTCATTGAGCAATTATCCTTTAACATAGACCATGAGATTAATATAGCAACCTTGTGTCACACAACACAAGATGAAGGAGAAAATTTCATCTCTTTCTTCCAGAGATGGAGGACTATAGCCAGCCGGTGTCTCGTTGAGATACTTGAAAAAACAAAAAGTCACTATGTTCCAAGAAAACCTCAACCCAAAGTTGAGAAGTAACTTAAGGGTACATTGTTTCACATCCTTTATGGAACTAGTGGAAAAGGGCCTCATCATAGAAAAATATCTCATTGAAAAAGGAGAACTTAAGACATAGACATCCAACATAAATCTAACTATGCAAAACATCCCCAATGGCAGAAACAGATTTTGGTCTTGGAATAAAAATGTTACCAATGATGGGGTAGTTGATGCTAAAACTTTACAAGCAAGATTGATCATCACATTGCGAGGACCTAACCCCTCTACTAACATGATTAACACTGTCAATGAACCTCCCAACACTGTCCAAAACACTCAATGTCCACAACAACATAGAAGATTTCATAAATGTGAGTTCACTCCCTTAGGGGAACCCATCAAGTTAGTATTCAAACAATTGTTGCAACACAATCTTATATAGCTTCAAGAGCCAAGACAATATGATCCAGGATAATTCAAACCAGTTTGGTGGAATGACAATGCCTTTTGTGATTTCCATAGAACTAAGGGACATAACCTACAAAATTGTTGACAACTAAAAAATATTATACAGGATCTTGTCAAGAAGAAAATTATTAAAGTTAGCAGACAGAAACAACAGTCATCAAACACTGATCACAAAGTCTTTTTTGATCCACTACATGACCATGGGAAAGGAAATGTCCCCAGTTCGAGTAACAAGACCAATATCTTGGCCAACTACGCTAATGTCAAGCATGATTATAGTAGTGGAATAATCATAAATCACCTTCGGGCCGCCAATGAGAATATCAATACCATTACCATAAATACAACTCCCGAGTGTGTTGTCAACACTCATTGGACTAAGATCACTATCCAAGGCCCTCCATCACAAAAACCACCATAGAATTCTAAGTTGTAGTATAACTTACTCGATCAATTGGGGAAGACCCCAACCCAAATCTCCATCTTGGAACTGTTACGTATCTCCCCTAAGCATTGATCCATTTTAGACAAAGATTTACAAAGCACCACTATCCCTAATGATCTCAATGTCAATTATTTCCAAGAAATGGTAGGCTATTTGACCAATAATCATCATGCGACATTCTCCAAACAAGACTATGCAATTGAGAAGACAAATCATAACAACCCTTTACATCTTGAAGTCCTTGTTGATGACACCAAAGTTAGACGAGTTTTAGTAGACAGAGGAGCAGGGTTAAATCTGTGCACTTTAAAATTAATTAAGGCACTAGGTTTCTTAGAAGTATGTGTAGACACAACCAAAAGTATTGTCATTAAGGCTTATGATGATGAGGAACAAAAATCAAAGGGGGTGGTAACACTTCCTATTAGAATTGGTCCTGCAGTTATGGAGACAAAATTCCAGGTCTTGGATCTCACCCTTCCATACAACCTTTTGTTAGGTAGTCCTTGGATTCATGCCATGAAGTAGTCCCTTCCACATATCATCAATGTCTCAAATTCCCTTACAATGGCATTGAAATAGCAATAGATGGTGACCCAAATCCATTCCAACATTGCATAGTCTAAAAGAGATACCCCAATGTCAAGTGCCAGTAAATCAAGAGGCTTCATCATCCAATTCATCTCACTATGTCAATCCATCCACTCTCACTAGAACATCCACTTCACCATAATTTCCTTCCACTCCTAGGGTTGAGATCCAAGACAAGGGTTGTGGAGAATATCACATGAAGACATCTTATTGTGTTAGCCATATGATTCCTCCTAAATCATACAGTTTACCTACAACAGATAGGAGACAGTCAGTGGTCACTATACACATCCCTCCCTCAACAAACTTTGCAAAATGGGGAGAATTAAGCAAAGAATCCATAAATGCAGAAGATGTCACCTCCTGGTTGTATAGAGAAGAACCTAAAGAACCTCCCTCACTTGCTCACATTCCTATAGATCAATATGGAAAAGGTTTTACAATCATGCAGAGCAAGGGATATAATGGACATAGTGGTTTAGGCTTACATCAAGATGGGAGGATTGAACCAATCTTTGTTTCTCAGTGGCTGAAAGGTTTAGGGCTTAGGCTTCAACTGATTCAGATTGGCGTTCCTAGTACCACATCACCCTTAATCGAGGAAGTAAGTGCTTCAGAAGATATTGAGATTTCTCACAAACCATCTAACCAACACTATTGTGACTCCCCTGACTCAAACGAATATGAGTGGGATTCCCTATCCTCCACCTCTTCCATGGACCTTGATAAAATTGTTGGAGAACTTGATTTAATGTTGAAATCCTCACCAAATCCATTGAATTCTTATCCACCAAAGAAAATGACAAAAGAGGAATGGTTTCAACATTACTATTGGGAATCTCTTGATCCTACCTCTTGGCAACCTGATAAATCCATTTCAGGTAACTAAACCTTGACATTAGGCCCACCTTGAAATCCATCTAGATCTAAGCAAAAGAGAAAAAAGGACTTGGTACAAAACTTTTGTGACCATATGAACAACTCAGTCCTTACCTTGACCCCCTTGAACTTTGACAACTCCAATGATGACATGCCCTTAGTTTATCCCCAACACATTGATTGGGAGCAACAAGACACACCCGTCTTAGACATATTTGAGAACAATGAAGTGATTTTTGAGTTCCTAGGACTAAGAGAAGGCACACCTAGTGGTGATCACAAAGTTATATTTAGCATTGACTTGGAAAACAAAGCATATTTTGGGGAATCTGTTCAATCCTCTAATAACAAAAATAAGAAAAAGAATGAAAAAGACAAAAAAAATGAGTCTCTAGGTGAAAACTGAAAGGCACCTTTAGATAATGAAAAGAAAAAATAAAGGACACATTTGAAGGCGAAAACCTCTCTGAGGCACCTAAGGATGGAGGTTTGAACATTCTCCCTATTGCATAGGAAAAGTCACCCATGCTAATTGAAGAATCAGTGGAAGTCAACATTGGCACAAAAGAGAATCCCTGATTGGTTTATTTTGCAACATCATTGACCAAAGAAGAGCAGTCATAATTCCGCAACTTCTTCACACAGAGATTAATTTTTCCTAGTTATATGCAGACATGCTTGAGCTAGATCCTAAACTTGTACTACATCATTTTCCCTTACAACCAGGTGTAAAACTAGTGAAACAAAAATTAAGGAAAATGCACCCACAGATTGCTTTACTAGTCAAGGTAGAACTCAAGAAACTGTTAGATGTTAGTTTCATTCGATCAATTGACTATGCAGATTGGATTTCCAATCTTGTACTAGTCACTAAACCAACATGGGGGATCCACATATGCACATATTTTAGAGATATTAACAAGGCTTGTCCTAAGGATGACTTCCCTCTGCCCAACATTGACATGATAGTAGATGTGACGACAAGATATGAGATGTTGTCCCTCATGGATTTATTTTCAAGGTATAATAAGATCAGAATTGTAACTAAAGACCAACCTAAAATAACTTTCACATGTCCTTAGGGAATGTATTGCTATAATGGTATGCCCTTCAGACTCAAGAATAATGGAGCAACCTATCAGCATGCCATGACCACTATTTTTCACGACCTTGTACACACTCTTTATGGAAGATTATGTTCATGACCTTATTGCTAAATAAAAGACAAGGGTAGATCATTTACAGGTTTTAGTCAAGATATTTCAAAGGATAGAAAAGTATAAAGTGAGACTAAATCCCAAAAAATGTATCTTTGGAGTGAAATCAGGAAAGCTTTTAGGGTATATCATTTCCAGGTGAGGCATTGAGGTGGACTTGGCCAAAGTAAAATCAATCATAGACATGCCTCCACCAACTAATCTCAATTAGCTAAGGACATTACAAAGAAGACTGCAATCCATTAGAAGATTTATAGTGCAGTTAGCAAATAAGACACATCCCTTTCAACATTTACTTAAGAAAGGGGTACCCTTTGCATGGACAGTTAGGTACAAAGAGGCTTTTCAACTGATCAAAAAATATCTACTCACACCACCAGTCTTAATGCCACCTATTGAGGGATGACCATTAATTCTCTATATTTCAGCAACCCATTCATCACTAGGAGCATTGCTTGCAATAAAATGATGATGAAGGTCATGAAAGGTCAGTATACTATATCAGTCAGACCTTGGTAGGTTATGAGCTCAACTATAGTACCATTGAACATGCTTGTCTTGCGGTAGTATTTGCTACTCAAAAACTAAGGCACTATATGCTAAACCATCAGACAATGTTGATTGCCAAGATAGATCCTCTGAAATATCTTATCAACAAAGCAACATTAATAGGGAAACTGGCCAAATGGGTTATGATACTTAGTGTGTATGATATACAATATGCAGAGAGAAATGCTATTAAAGGACAAGTTATTGTCAATTAGTTAGTTGATGCACCAATACAAGAAGATCACCCATTAGTTGTAGACTTTCCTGATGAGTTTATATTCATAGTTGACACAAGTACTATATGGAAACTATACTTTGATGGCTCCCATACGAGTCATGGCTCAAGAGCTGGAATCTTATTTATCACACCACAAGGTGATTCTATCCCTAAGTCATTTAGGATTTCCTTTACATGTACCAACAACATTGCAGAGTATGAAGCATTAGTGACAAGATTACGCATGGTAGTCAAATGGAAAATCAAGAACCTACAATTCTACGGTGATTCTCAACTGGTAATTCGATAGGTAAATGATGATTATGAAACTAAGGATGAAAATATTTCTCCTTACAAATGCATGGCAGATAGTTTTAAGGAGTACTTTGACAAGGTCAAATTTCATCAGATACCTCATGTTCTAAATAGGGCAGCAGACACTATGGCTACTATCACATCACTTCTAGACATTCCTAGCAATGTGCCTAAGTTTGAGTTCTTAGTAGAACAACTTTTGGTCCCTACCTATGATATCCCAGATTCTGAGATGTTATGCGATATTGTTGGTCCTAATTCCCCATGGTACAAAGATATCTATGACTACCTTCATGCCAAAATCATACCCCTTAGCCTTTCAAATAACCAACGTAGGACATTCCTTTGTAAGTTAGCCAAATACACCATCGTCAGAGACACCCTATATAGACGCACCTTAGATAATTCCCTACTGAGATGTCTTTATTCTGAAGAAGCAAAATGTGGGGTACATGAGGGTATATGTGGTTCCCATTCTAGCGGTCCTACCTTAGCTAAAAAGATTATGAAACTGGGTTACTATTGGCCTACTATGGAAAAGGACTCATATGTCTTTGTTAAGAAATATTGTCAATGTCAAATACACAGAGACTTGATACATGCACTTGTGCAAGAGCTTCGTCCCATAATGTCACCATGGCCCTTTTCCCAATGGGGACTCGACCTCATAGTTAAGATACATCCCACATCATCCAATGGCCATAATTTCATCATTACTGCCATCGAGTATTTTATAAAGTGGATTGAGGCTATTCCCATGACCTACATCACCGGCACACAGATCTTTAAGTTCATCTTGAACTATATCATTTGTCGATATGGTGTTCCTCAATCCATCATCACAGATAATGGTTTTCCATTCAAGAACCAAGAAGTCCACCATCTTGTGAAGAATTCCATATCCAACATTATTTTTCCACCCCATATTACCCACAAGGTAATGACCAAGTAGAGGCATCTAACAAAACTATCATTAGAATCCTCAAAAATATTGTCAATGATGTTGGTCGTGATTGGCATTTATAGCTTAATCCCAACTTATGGGCTTATCGCACAAGTATTCATACTCCCACTAGCGCCACTCCATATTCTTTATTATTTGGTTCCAAGGCCATTCTTCCTATTGAGGTTGAGATTCCTTCCTTGAGGGTATCCTTGAAAGGGCACATTGATGATGAAGAGTATCGAGTATCGAGACTACATGAGCTAGAATTCCTAGATGAGTGAAGATAAAAGGCATTAGACCATCTCCAAGCATATCAGAATCACCTTCATCATAGCTATAATAGGAAGGTCTTGAACATAAACTTTGACATTGGTGACCTGGTCTTAATGGAGAATCCTAAGAATCAAGCAGAAAGAGAGAAACTAGGAAAGTTTGCACCTAACTGGTTAGGGTCTTACATTGTCACAGAAGGCTTTGGATCAGGATCGTATCAACTCTCTATTCTTAAAGGAGAACCATTGTTAGCACCCATCAATAGTCTTCATCTGAAGAAGTTCTACGCATAGCTTCTGAGAGCCTTGTCTTAATTAACAAAAAAAAAAAAAAAATCGTTACCTAGGTGAAAACCTGGCAAACATGCGTCTTGGTAACATCAAAAAAATTAGAAAATCTAGAAAATAGTAAAGACAAATAATTCGTCCAATAGTGAAAACCACTTCGGTGGTGCTTTGGATAAGTACCATGGTGAAAACCTGGAAAATAGGCACCATGTTTAGTTGACTCTGCTCCTTTTTCTACTATCATTCTAATCTAACTTCCCTATACATATCCCTTATCCATGTACATATTCCTTATCCCTATACATACTCCACTTCCTTGTACATACTTCCTATCCCTAGAAAGTATTTCCCATCCATCGCTTGTACATACCATTCATAATAAGTGGTAGTCTTTCCCATAACTTGGAACAATTGACATCAAGTGCATTTGATATCCCCCATTTTACCCTATTCATAATCAATTGGTCTTATACTGGATCATAAACACTCTGACGGCATCATACTGTTCTAAGCATTGAAGAAGTAAAGACATAAAACCATCAAAAATCCAAAACATCAAGCAAAATGTCCCTGAAAATACAAAACATTAGAAAATCCTAAAAAAGACAAAAAAAATCAAAACATGTAAAAAATCCAAAAATAGAGCCAGAGTCAGTCACACTTGTCAATCTTTGTCATTTGTCAAACTACATTGCCTCTACGACTGGACATAGGCAAGGCCATCTACCGATGTGCCCCTAAGGCATTAGGTCAGTCCTTTTAAGTTTTTCTATATAAAATCATGATTCAACCCATGTCTCTAATACAATGTCATTGGTTGTGTCGAACTACGAGGTCTTTGAGTGTATAACGTAGGCAAGGCCATCAATCGATGAGCCCCCAAGGCCACACTAGGTTAGTTCATTAGGGTTCATCACATGCACTACCACACAACTATGTTATCTTCATACAAATCAAGCTTATTATAGTTAGTCTTGTTAGTCAAAGTCTGGTCGAACTATGAGGTCTCTATGTGTATAACGTAGGCAAGGCCATCAATCGATGAGCCCCCGAGGCTACACTAGGTCAGTCCATTAGGGTTTGTCGTCACACACAATCAATTTTCAACACATCATATCAAGTCATGCATCAATCTGGTGAACAAGTCAGCAATGCCTCTAAGTCAAATCAAACAAATTTCCAAAGCAACAATCCAAACACATCAACTTATACCTGCTATAGGATGTGTCCTTGAAAATAGATAGTATCAAAACAATCAACTTATGTCTTATACAAGATGATTCCTTCTTGAATATAGACATTGTTAGACAATCAACATAGCCTTACACAAGTTATCACATCAATGACATCAAAATCAACGTCTTATACGATACATGTCTTTCTGAAACTAGGCTTTTGTCATACCTTATATAGATAGTCATAACATTGAAAATAAACTCAAATTCTTATTTGGTATGTGTATCTCCTGAAGCTAGGCTCTATCAATAAATCCTCTTATCAATAAAAACAATCAAACAAACAGATCAAGTTTTTGCAAATATTTTACTGGCTTTTGACTTTATGGCTTATTTATCTTATCATTTTATTTGACTTTATGATGGGAATTATGTTACTAGCTTTCTCAAGGATGTCCCATGAAGGATTTAGAGAAGCAACAATGTATCAAAATTCTATTTTCTTTGACTATTGCTTGTTGAAATTTCATTTTATGATTGGAATCTTGTTACTAGCTTTCTCAAGGATGTCCCATGAAGGATTTAGAGAAGCAACAATGTATCAAAATTCTATTTTCTTTGACTATTGTCTGTCAACTGTCTTTTAAATTTGATTTTGAGTCATGTTACTAGTTTCCTCAAGGATGATCCATGAAGGATTTAGAGGAGCGATGATGTCTCATGACCCATCTTTTATCTTGTTTGTTGTCTGTGGTTTGTTCTGACAAAAAGGCTAGGGAAACTTTTCCCTTAGTATGAGTTATGAAAATCCTTGTTTGTGGCTGTCTGTTGTTAGGAAGTGGATGACCTTGTACACCTTGATCTATGTCATATCATGGAATTTTTATCCATTTGTATTAGTTACTTCCCAATGATGATAAAGTGCAAAGCCTTTTGTGATACGACAAAATATCAAAGATTGCTAATACTAACATCAATCTCTTTTATTATTCATCTTATTTCCACACTAACATTTATCCTTTCTTACATTATCACAGAGTCCTATGAAACACATAAAAAAAATATAAATCATCTTGCATATAAATTCATGTAATCCATACAATATAATCATACATCATCAATCATACATAAATCTTGCATTTGAAAAATACAAAAAATATAGGAATTTATCATATCTAGGAAATCATGGAATAATAGGCATCCATCATCATAGATTACATATCATAAGAATTACGTGTACATAACAAGTGTAAATACATGCTTAACATTACATCCATCATCAAATGTATAGCATCACATGTAGATAGCATTGTATATATATATATATAAATCACATCAATCTCATAATCATAAATTGCATACATAACAACCATTGATACCATAAGAAATCAATGCATACATCATCATATAGAATAAGTATCACATCATAGGCTGCATAGAAACATCATAAAGTATATATGATAATCCATCACATAGGCATCTCATATAGACATAACATGCATAAATAATAGACTACACAATCATACATAGAACTGCATATCATGAGAATCACCGCCAAAATCATATATATATAATTGCTCAAAAAGTGCCACATCACAATGTCATAATGTATCAATAAATATGAAGCCCATAGGATATATGATCATAATACAATGTCTCAGTACATATCAAGAAATGTCCCTATTCGGAACTATCATTGCTCCCATGACTAGATTGTGTAGGTGTATGATGCCGGGATCTTGATGATCTGTGGGCAGAAGGAGGCCTATCATAAGGTCCAAATCTGAGTGGCCCCTTAACACCCTCTATGGTCATTGTCCTAGTGTGAGTCTTGGTCTAGGACCTTTCGTTGCATGCCTGTGAGAAACTGGGAGCCCATCTCTTTGTAGGAACTTCTACCTCATATAAATCTCTATAGTAGGAAGCCCTCTCCATAGATCTAACTAACTCTCAAGAAAAAGCATCAAATGGCCCACAACAAAGAGCTCTAATCTCTATAACTCGCTACTCGGTCTCCTATCTCCAAGCTATAGCCTGGTCTTTGTCCATATAGGATTTGTCCCTCTCCATACATCATGCTCTAACATCAAAACCCTCATCTCTCCTCCAAGGAGGCAATTTGAGCACAAAGAGTCATGGTATCTAGATCAACAGCCCCAGTATCATCCTATCAAACTCTCTATAACCCATCATCATCCTCCATCTCCTCCAAAATCCTATCACATAGCTCTCGCTCCTGATCATCATCCTCATCAATGTCATCCTGATACACACTAGGAAAACCAAGGGCATCTATCTCGGCCTCCTCCCTCCCCACCTCTGCCTCTGCATGCTCCTCTAGAATTTCCTCCTCTATGGCATGCTCCTCCCCAAAAACTCCAACATGAACCTCATCTTTGTCAATCTCAACATCCACCTCCTCCTTACCTCCACCAATATCTAGCATGTGCACATCCTCTCCCTCCTGGATTGCCTCCCATATGGGTGACAAAGGTGGACCTCATCCTCTCCAACCATGTCTACCTCTCCCACCAGCCCTCCGACCACTGCCACGACCATATCCATCATCACCATGACCACCTCCACCTCTGCTATGCCTGCCATGTGGCCTTGTCCCTTGCCACTCTACCAACACATCCTGATCTGGTTCTGTCAATGGAACTAGTTTGTGATCCGCCCACCATGTATCATATGCTACTGTAGTGCCTAGATCAGTTGCTCCACCTTTCCAAGCCCACTGTACTGGCTGTAATGCATCAATGGATGCCTCTGTAGTAGCCACTAAAATCCCAGCACCCCATAATGTGATCTCTCTGGAAGACCTCACATACTCTGCTCGGCCTCGAGGCTCATCCTGAACCTCTCCAAACTGACACAAAACCTGATCTGGCAAGTGTCTCTCAATAATATGAACGTGAGAAATTGTATGTCCAATCAAATACTGAGTCTGTCAGCACAAAGTCAGATGACCATCCTCATGAGGCCAATGTGGACAATACATATACAACCTCCAAGTAAATTGAACCATTGTGTCGATGGCTAGAATCTAGTATCCCCAACATGATGCTGAGTATTAGCCCCCGCATACTAGAAGGCATAAGGTGATCCCTGCTGAATATCCACTGTCATTGGTGGACAAAAAATGGCGATGTGTTCCCACACCCATACCATTAGGAGTGTGGTACCACAAGACATAGACTGGCCATCTTTGTATGCTATATCATGCAAATGGAAATATAACATCGCTAAAAGACATGGGCCCTAGGCATAAACAACTCCCCTCTCCAGCACACCAACTAGCATCTCTCCCCATCCCATAGGAAATCCATGACCTCGATGATTAGGGAGGACTATGCCACCAATCAAGGTACAAAAATTATAGTCTAACTACCTATACCTCTGTGCTAGGACATGCCACCTAATCTCATAGTGATCAATGCCTAACTCTCTAATGTCGTCATGAAGGTAATATCTACAATTCTCAGAGAAACCCCTCTATGTTTCATACATGACTCTGGTCCCTCTAATAGGAAGTCTTAGAATCCTATAGATGTCCTCTAATGTCATTGTTGCCTCAACAATAGGAAAATGAAATGATGAAGTCTTAGAGTGCCACCACTCACATAACGCAGTCAACAACACCTAGTTTTCCCGAGTAGTGAGCATGAAAGTAACATGATGAAGACCCAAATGCCATAAAAACCATTTCTCTCCACTCCGCAAACTATCATGAAAGTGGAAAGTCAACAGTCTAGATGCCCTCATGTAGATAGGATCTAATACAACCTATAGTGGCATTGTACATGCCTCATCATGTTAGCAACAATGATATATCCTAGTCAAAATTCAGCAAAATCCATAACATTCAAATGTGTCACTTCCTTTGCAAATGTGTTTCACAAATTCAAATGCATCAATTAATTTTGCAAATGCATCAAAATATGTCAAATGTGTCATTCTACATCACAGAAATGTGCAAAATGCAACTGCATGCATAAATTCAAATGTGAATCTTTACAGTTATGCATAACAAAACCTTATACTATATGCATATGCATTTAAAACAATTTCAAATGTATCTCTTTTTAACATATGCATCTAGTTAAAATTCAAATGTGGTGCTATAAAACAAATGTGTTCAACAAAATACAAATGTGTTTAAATGACAAAAAACCTACGCAAAACATCTACATAAAATTATAGTTGTGTCGAACTGCATGCAAATGCAGTGATGACGCATGCAAATGCGAGTTTTCTATAAAATGACGCATAACAAAAACATGCAATAAATGCCTAAAAACACATGCAAAGTAAAATTTCAAAGGTCGGTTTTGAGAAACATACTGGGGGGTCCATGTGGGTAGGCTGCCTAAACATCCAGATCTAATATGCATGATGGTGAGTGTGTGGAACTGGCGACATTTTTGCTAAGAGTCCAGAGGAAAATATCAATTCTCAAAACTAGGTGGGTGACAATGAATTGATTTTTCACCCCTTTTCTATTTATACCTAGGGTTTTGGGTGGAAACTCTTCTGACCTTAACTTCTGGCCACGTAAACTTCCAACTTCAATTGACCCGTACACGTCCCTAACACCTCTAAATTCATTTCCGTCAACTCCATTGCATTATTGGCTATCAAATTGACTAATCGAGACTATTTCCAAATTTTTTTATTTTTTTTGAAAATTTGTCAATTTTCCCGAGGGGGCATACCTTCACCTGTTTTACATCAGGGTATGAATGGGGCATATTTTTTGATTAATTTTCTTTAACACAACACCAAAATGACATTGTATCAAAGAGGGGCAAAATGTAGACGCTGAAATATGGTCTAAGCTTGCGACTTCAATATTCTTCATAATTCGTATTTTCATGGTCATGATTAAATATTGTCAATTATTTAATTATTCTCTAAAGTTCTTCATTTCTTGATTAATTAAATAAATCTATTTATTTAATTAATTTACCTTAACCTTAATTTATCTATTAATTAAATAATATTAATTGTTTAATTAATTCTTATTTTCTTTATTCTATCTAATCAATTAAATAAACGCTTTTATTTAATTATGTTACTAATTAACCTTATCCTTCTTTTCAAATTAAATAAATTCTTATTTAATTTATCTTTTATCATATTTCTGACTATAATTAAATAAATACTTTAATTATTTAATTATTCATTTAACCTTTTCACCACTCAATTAAATAAATCTTATTTATTTAATTAATCCCTAAATGTCAAATCTTGAATTAAATAAGTCATTTAATTCATAAAAGTCTATTTCAAACACATTCTTCTATATTTGGATAAATGCTTAAGTTATCTAAGTATTCATTTTGACTTGATTCGAGATCTATTTAAATCGGTTAGTTAACTCTTGATTTAATGTCTGAGTTGCTTTTGTGAGTAAAATATGTCATATCATTTAGTCATCTAGTTCTAACTCATATGCATGCACATGCTTACTAATTAAATATCTTTATTTAATTAATTAAATCTTGTGTGTGTGTTCGAACATAATGTTTCTTTTAATCTATCTTTATCTTTGTCATGCAAACACTATTCTTTTGTTTTTGAATACCAAACTCAAAGATTAAATCATTATTTAATCTTTATCTCTATTCTTATTTTTTATCACTCATGCCAGTACTAACAGTTATCTCAATGCATGTCCAATCTTTTAATCTAAATCGTCCATGTATCTTTCAATCTTGGCCTGTCATTCGAATGATCAATTTTCTATAAATTGATCTGTCTTTCATCATTTTAATCTCTCCCAAAATCTTGTGACTTTTGGAGCACTTACTTATTTGAATCTTCGATATTTTCTATAATCACTATCATAGGCTATACATGCACAAGAGAAATTTGAGGGCAGTTATACTACATAGCGAAATGGAGAAGCACAATCGAGGTCATACATGGAACTACGTAGATATTGGGTGAGATTTTTTGGTTTATTTATGTTTTAGCTTTCCTTTGTTCTTTGTTGTTTAGATTAGATTGCATTGTTATGTGCTTTTAACCTTTCATTGTATTTCTTGATGTTACACCTTCCAACGGCCTCCATAAATCCTTTTGATAGAGATAATCCTCCATCTGCATCTTCGATAACTGATAGTTCTACCCATTGAATTTATCTACCTTGAATTTACCCTCATTCGCCATTGCTCGTACTTAACAGTGAGATTCCCACTCAACCATGAGACCTTCCTGTAGATGATAATCAAGCACAACTCACTCTGATACCACTTGTTAGTAATTGCATGCATAATATATCAATTAAATGTAGATAAAGATTAAATAGAGGAATAAAAAATACATAGAAATAATAACGAGAGACAATTTCAACATGGTTCACCCAAACTCGGGCTACATCCACCAACAAAGAGTCCAATATTATTATCCAACAAACCAAACCGATTACAACCAGCAATCTTTGCAACTCAATACCATTGCAAATGCTACACTACAATATCAATGGAAACCCTAACCCTTAGCCATTTTATCAAGACTTATGTTGGTTACAAAATAGGGTTTTTTATGTTAGCCAATAGAAAAATAACCCCTGACACCTTTATAAAATAATAAAAGTCGTTTGATGTTTTAGGGGCACTACCCCTTGACCCCGCCCTGAATCACAATAGGGAGCACACCAAGGGTGCTTCCCTTGGATCTCATAAAGGGCTTTGCCCCCAAACCCCTGTTAAATAATTTGAGGGGAGACCACATTGATAAAAGTTAGGAAAATTTAACCTCTGAGTCTGATTAGGCTCCATATAACAACAATCTCCCACTTGGAGATTGATCATACACCATTGACCTTGTAGCTCCCGTAGGAAATAAGCACCCCAAACCTTGCTGCTATGATTTTATTATATTTAGTCATGAAAACCAACCAAAGTTGAAGAGGAGCTCAACCTCTCCCTTATCACTACCTTTGTAAACATATCCATTGGATTGTCATCTGTATGTATCTTTTCCAGCCTTAATTGTCAACTAAATGAAGTGATACCTCATCTGTATGTGTTTGGTCTTTGAATGCAAGGCATATTTATTTACAATATGTATGGAACTCTAGTTGTTCATTAACAAATAATTGTTGTCCTATTGTTTTCCCAATTCTTATATGAAAGATTGCGGCCATATCATCTCGCTTGCCTCTATTGCAACTACATACTTTTCCTCTATGGTGTATAAAGCAACCACCTTTTGCAACCGTGAGATCCAACTCACTGTTGTCCCACCTATAGTAAATAAATAACCTATAGTACTCCACCTGGTATCAATATCCATTTCCAAATCTAAGTCTACATAACCTGCTAAATTAGTATTAGAGCCCCCAAAATATAATTTTTTATTGGATGTACCTCTCAAATACCAGAGAACCCATTTTACTGCATTCCAATGCTCCAATCCAGGATTGCTCATATACCTGATTATGACTCCTACGACATGTGTGGTATCTAATCTCATACATACCATGGCATACATTAAATTTCCTACAACTAAAGCATATGGTACTTTGGACATTTCTTCATCCTCTTGTGTCTTTAGACACATGTCCTTAGTCAATTTCAAATGACTAGGAAAATGTGTACTGACAAATTTTTCATTCTCCTTGTGGAATCTCTACAACACCTTTTCAACATAATCAACCTTAGATAGAGTCAATTTTTTGTTCTTCCTATCTCTACAAATTTTCATATCAAGGATTTGTTCTGTTGCCCCCAAATCCTTCATAGCAAATGATTTTGCTAACTGCTATTTTAACTCACTTGTGTGATCCATGTTAGACCCCACTACAAGCATGTCATCAACATATAAATATAAAATAATATAGTTGTCACTATCCAACCTCTTAAAATAAATACAATGGTTAGAATTACATTGACTGTAGCCTTGCTCAGCCATAAAACTATCAAATTTCAAGTACCTTTGTCGAGGTGCTTGTTTCAAGCCATATACACTCTTCTTCAATCTGTACACCAATTTCTCCTTACCTTTGAGCTCAAATCCTTGGGGTTGTTCTGTATATATCTCCTCCAAATCACCATGGAGAAAGGTGGTTTTCACATCTAGCTATTCCAAATGCAAATCTTCAGTAGTCACAATACTTAAAACATTACGAATATAATCATCTTGACATCCAGAGAATTTTTTTTAGCAAAATCAATACCCTTTTTTTGTGTAAATTCTTTTACAACTAACCTGGATTTAAATTTGTTCTTACCTCCATCTTCCTCTTTCAGCCTATAAATCCATTTGTTTGGTAAAGCCTTTTTACCTGTAGGCAACTTACATAATTCCCAAGTCTTATTTTTCAGTAAGGAGTCCATTTCTTCTTTCATTGGAAGCTCCCACTGAACCTATGTATCCACTTGCATAGCTTCATCATACCCTTCTAGTTCACCAAAATCTATTAACAAAATAGAATACAAAGAGGGAGAAAACCTTTCAGGAGGTCTACTTAGCCTTGTTGACCATCTAACATTCACTAGAGTTTGTGGTATTTCTTGTTGTTGTTGTAGGGCATGAGGACCTACTAGAACATCACTATCTAGAGTATCATCTAGTACCACAAAATCCTTTCCTTTCTTCTCATGCTACTGCAACTGATCTTTGTACAACATCTTCTCATTGAATACAACATCCTTGCTTCTCACAATTTTTAGATTTTCAACATCCCAAAGCCTATAACCAAATTCATCAATTCCATATCCAATGAAGATTCATTTTTTTTATTTTGCATCCAACTTGGTTCTATTTTCAAAATGTACATGTGAAAATTCTTCACATCCAAAGGTTTTGAGAAAAGAATAACTCACCTTCTTACCTGCCCATGCTTCCTCTAGAATACCACAACCGAAAGGAACTAAAGGACCTTTATTATTTAAATATACAATAGTATTGAAGCCTCTACCCACATGTTTAAAGGAAGCCCAACATGCAATCTTGTGCTCCTTGCATGCTCCATTATTGTCCTATTCATGCGCTCAGCCACTCTATTTTCTTGTGGAGTCCCTGGAACCATTTTCTACTTACGAATTCCATTAAAGGAAAATAATCTTCAAATTCTTTGCTGCAATACTCACCACCATTACTAGATCTGAGACATTTTAGCCTTTTACATGTCTCATTCTCAACTAAGCTTCTCCATTTCTTAAATATTTCAAATACATCATATTTTTTCCTAAGGAAATAAAGCCAAACCTTCCTAGTTGCATCATCTATGAATGTCACATAATACCAAGAGCCACTGAGAGAAGATACCTGAGCTAGTCCCCATACATCTGTATACACAAGCTCCAACTTTTCATCTTTCTTTTTCTTCCCATCCTTGAGAAAAATAACTCTCTTTTGTTTTCCATACACACAACTTTCACAAAAATCCATATTAATACATTTCAAACTTGGTAAAAATTTCTTAGAATGAAGTACCTTCATACCTTTTTCACTCATATGCCCAAGTCTGTTATGCCACAGTGTTGTCTCAAAACCTATAGCAACTGTTTTAGTCTCTTCCTGCGAACCCGCAACAACTGTTTTTGAACTCATTTGTTTTTTCTCTGCAACAGGTAAAGTAGAAGGAATAGTATGACATGTACAAATATATAAGGTGCCTAATTTCAGACCTTTTGCTACTATTAAGGCACCTCTTGAAACCTTCCAATTTTTATCATTGAAAGTAACTATGCAACCTTCATCAATTAGCTTCCCTACTGAAATTAAATTCTTACTCAGCCTTGGAACATGCCTTACCTCTTGTAGTATCCAATGATTCCCATTATGTAACTTAATCTTAATTCTTCCCTTTCCAACAATCTGACAGGGTTCGTTATCTCCCAAATAAACCAACCCAAAATCCCCTTGGACATAATCAAGAAAATAACTTCTATGTGGCATAGCATGAAATGAGGCCCCTAAATCTAAAACCCATGAATCATCAACATTATCTAGGGAAATAATCAAAGCATCATCTTCATATTTAGTACTTATGACATTTTCCTCCTTATTTCCTTCTTGTTTGTGGGTGATCCCACAATAGTGGTTTACAATTTTTGGCCAAACTGAACATTGAAATTATTATTTTTAACTAAATCTTCACTTTCGGGCACCTATAGCGGCTAAACCGTGAGGAATTTGAAGATGATGCAAACTAGAGTTTTGTGAAATTTTGTTTATAGATTCTAAATATATTTTTTCAAAATTTTTGGAATTATATTGCACTTCTTTTTCCATCTCCCTCGAAAACTAGTTTTTTTTAGAAAACAACATTTTTAAAAAGTGATGCTCATCGTATAACGCATAACTTTTTTTCCATGAAGGATAAAATTATAATTATTTCAAATTTAGATTTGTAATTCTGATATCTAGTGCTTCCACTTGGTTAGATAGTTTTTTATTAAATATGTTTTCTTTAATCAAGTTTCAAAATCAAACCAATTACAATTTAGACATAGCGTGACCGTATAACACAACTTTTTTTGTTGTATTGAAATTTATTTTTTCTTTTTTTGTTGGATCAAGGAATTAAATATCTAGTGCAATAATATTTTTCATTTTTTTTTTGATAATCTTCTATTTTTCCATATGTGCAAAACAAAGAGCTTGATTTTCGGTGAAAAACCTACATTCACAAGAAATAAAAAATAAATATAATAATCAAATTAAATTTAATTAAAATTATACTTTTTTGGAAGCTTATAATAAGGATTGAATACTTACAAAAAATAAATTTTAAATGAATTCATTTGATCCCCCAAAAGGTAAATCAAAAGTGGTTTCTTATCAGCATTTTGATAGGTGTAAAGGAGACTCTGTTATAGATATGGTTTAAATCTAGCAGGGTTCTATTCAAGGGGGCTTGGTATAAGGTGGTTTGATCAAACACTCTTCAATTGGAATCATTTAAATGGAAATTTTCAAGGCTTAAATCATTATATTTTCTAAAAATATGTGATTTCAACAAAAATCAAGATCTCTTAGAAAGTGTAAACCACTATTGTGGCAACACCGTTGTCTCTTTCTTTATTCTTCTGAGACCAAAAATCTTTCTTCAGATGAGTTGGTTT
Organism: Sequoia sempervirens; assembly: GCA_007258455.2. Lineage (NCBI taxonomy): Eukaryota > Viridiplantae > Streptophyta > Pinopsida > Cupressales > Cupressaceae > Sequoia > Sequoia sempervirens. Next base: position 16,934,750 of record VDFB02000002.1, on the reverse strand, counting down.
CCCATAGTACTAGCAATCCTTTTTTCCTTTGGATTAGGACCTCTTATCCTTTGATTTTCCTCATGACTTCCCATGACCTCCAAAACCTTTTCCTCTCTCCTTTGATCTACCCCTACTTTCTACATTCAAAACACTACCTGATGTGGATCCACCTGAGCTTTTCCTATGAAGTTCCTCACTTAGAATAACACCAACAACATCATCAAATTTTAGGGTATTTGAACTAGAAATAGAGTTACTATCTACCATTACCAAACTATTCCAACTTTCAGGCAAAGAACATAATATCAGGAGAGCTTTAACTTCTTCATCGAATTTTATATTTATAGAAGTCAATTGACTAGTAATTATATTTAACTCATTTAAATGATCTATCAAAGATCCACCTTCAATCATTTTCAGATTAAACAAATGCTTCATGAGAAATATCTTATTTGATGATGAGGGTTTTTCATATAATTTAGTCAAAGCATTCATCAGTTCATATGTTGTCTTTGCTTCTATTATATTGAATGCCATAGATGGTGCCAAGCACAACTGAATGGTTACCAATACCTTTCTATCCAAAAGATTCCAATCCTCATTAGTCATTATTTCAGATTTCTTGGCTATTCCTTCCAACGGCCTCCATAAATTCTTTTGATAGAGATAATCCTCCATCTGCATCTTCCATAACTGATAGTTTTCCCCATTGAATTTATCTACCTTCAATTTACCCTCATCTGCTATTACTCCCACTTAACTGTGAGACTCCCACTCAACTGTGAGACTTTCCTACAAATGATAATCAAGCATGCAAGTCACTCTGATACCACTTGTTAGGAATAGCATGCAAAAGATATCAATTAAATGCATATAAAGATTAAATAGAGGAATGGAAAAAACATAGAAGTAATAACAACACGATACAATTTTAAAGTGGTTCTCCCAAACTCAAGCTAATCCTCCAATAGAGAGTCCAATATTATTATCCAACAAATCGAACCGATTACAACCAGTAATTGTTGCAACTCAATACTGTTGCAAATGCTACAATACAATATCAACGAAAACCCTAACCCTTAGCCATTTTATTGACTTGTGTTAGTTACAAAATATGGTTTTTTAATGTCAACCAATAGAAAAATAAATCCTGATGCCTTTATAAAATAATAAAAGTCATTTGAGGTTTCGAGGGCACTTCCCCTTGACCCCACCCTATATTACAATAGGGAGCATGCCAGGGGTGCTACCCTTGGACCCTACAAGAGGCCTTGCCCCTTGACCCCATCTTGGGGGCACTGCCCTCAAACCCCCATTAAATAATTTGGGGGGAAACCATGCCAAAAAAATTTGGGAAAATTTAACCTCTGAGTTTGATTAGGCTCCATATAACAACAATCAAGATCTTCTCCATCTGAATCTTCAACCTTTTCTGATTTTCTAGCCTTGAAAGCAGTCTCTAATTTTGTACCATTTTTCAAATCAATTTTTCTCATTTCAAATGAAGTTAGTGTAAAGCAACTGATCTCTAGAATAAGTATTAAAATTTGCAACTTCCTCAATAGCAAATACCTTTTCACTGTATGAATCAAGAAGAGATCTGAGAACTTTCTTTACCACTCTAGGTTCTTTGACTTACACACTAAGACCTCTCATATCACTTACCATCTCATCAACTCTCTACATGTAGATTGTAATTGTTTCATCTTCAAACATTCACAGGGTCTCAAATTGTTCCTTCAAATTTTACAACATTGCTTGTTTAAACTTCTCATCTCCTTCATAAATTATTTCAAGCTTATCCCAAAATTCTTTAGTAGTCTTAAGATTCATAACTTTTACCAATTTAGAATTTGAAAGACTATTCACAATAATAAATATTTCCTTAGCATTTACCTCATGTTCCTTGATCTCATCACTTGTGCTTGGACCATTTGCAGGTGCAACATATTGAGTCTTTATTGCCTTTTCAATCTCATACCCATGAGATGCCAGATATCCTTCTATCTTTGTCTTCTAGAATGCATAGTATGTGCCATCAAATCTAGGGAAATCTAACTTGTTCACCATCCTAGATCTACCTGAAGCGGTTAAGCTCTTCTTTGAGGAACCATGCTTTGATACCAATTGGTGAATGAAAAAGACAACTAAGAGGGGGGTGAATTAGTTGTATCAAATTAAAAAATCAGAAACCATCAACAGTAATAAGATCCATAAGCACTCATTAAACCCTTATTCTGTTAAAGTGATTAATCATAAAATGCATATAACAGAAATTGAAACAAAAACACCATACACAAGAGAACACCAAATTTATTTGGAAAACCCAATGAAGGAAAAAACCATGGTGAGGATTAGCTCACAATATAAGTAATTGCAAAATTGGTACAAGGGCTCATTACCAAAATAGGAGAGACTATCCAATAGGGCTCATAGCTAGGGCTCACTGCCACAGAAAGAAAAGAAGATAGAATGGAAATGTTACATAGAGAAAAAATTCTCAATGCAATAGGGAATCCACCAAAATTACTCCAACACTTTCGTAGCCTTGTTTGAAAGATTGAGGACACCTCCAACTCACTACCTTCAGAAGTCCAACACTTGAAGTTCACACTACTCTGCTCAAATTCACATCTATACTTCTATAATTCACATCACATATATCACTCACATCTATCTTGAATCTATCTTGAGATCTTCCAAAAACACCACTCTTATTTATATCATCCTCAACCTTGAAAACCTTCTCTAAGGTTGGAAACACATCCTTTACATTTAAAATTTAAAATTAGGTCAACACCTAAACATACTTGCGGTGGATAGGAATGAAGGTGACTAAATAAATCCTTATATAGGACCCAAATATGTCCTGACACACCTCAAAATGCTTTCAAATTTTTTGAAAGGCTTCACATGTAGTGTTAACACTAGGTCAGTTGTTGCCTGTGCTAAACGCTATAAACTATTAAGTACATGCTTCCCATTTAATCAAGATGAAACATGCTCCATATAAATATCTTTTATATGATCTAGAACAATCCATGAAGCAGCTGAGATCCAACAAAGAATTCATCCAAACTCACATCATAGAAATAATTCAACCCAAAACATCTAGTTAACCTCATATGCACATTGACACATGAAACACACATTGTACTACACCAAATCATAAGAAACCTTGAATATTGAAAGACAAAATCAACGTGAACAACTTCCTAGATCCACATAACCTGAAACAAAACTTTAGAGAAATGCGGAGCAAATACATTTCTCCCAGATCATAGAAAACACCACTAGAAACCTAGTTCACACACTAATGAATACATCTCACTCTACACAATGATCCAGAAACCCAAATTTTTGATATAGTGATTACTAAAAACCTAGAACAACATATCAAATATGCACATGCATAGAATCAACATAGTAGAAACGTGGAGCACATCCTGGAGCACATTTTGAACACTTGTGCAACACTATTTTATCTATTTATCAAATTTTCTCAAAAGCACTTGGAAGCCAAGTACTAGAGACACCATCTCAATGCATTACACCATTCCAAAAAAATTCTAGACACTACAACATAAAGATAGCTCCATGTACTCACAACACTTCCTCAACATCTCAACTATGCATGCACAACTTGCAATAAATTGTTTCCCTCTTTTTCAAAAGTTTCTCAATATTCTTGACATCTTCATCATGCAAAAATATTCCTCAACACATAGTTGACATTAATTACAACACCAACCTATTGACATCAATGAAAACACCTTCATACTTGCAACAAAAAATGTAAAGACAAATCTTGGTAGAGATGATATTTTTTATGATGAGTTTCTACTTTAAGAATATGATTGTGTTAATCACATGGATGCATATGAGAACCTTTTTTTTTGGGTGTACAACTTATAGTCTTCCTCATGAGAAATGTACTTCATGTAAGTCATGGGAGGGATATTTTGTTGAGTTGAACATGACAGGTGTGTGTCATAAGTCTGATTTTTGTGGCACATATGTCTCAATAGATTGCCAAGAGATTGAAATAGAGAGACAATATGAAGAGTATAACTCTTTACACAAAATGTCTCATTATTTGAATGGATGTGTTGATTAATTTTACATCAACATAGATGACCCCAAGGTATTTTGGTCATCCATGGTCCCTATTTCTATTGAAGTTAATTATAACACATCCCTTTGTGATGAAGATGTAGTTTCTCACAATGTGGATGTTGGTGTTCCTAAATTTGAGCACTTCACTTGGACCCAACATGCATCTTGCAGTAATGATGAGTAGCAAAAAAGTTATCTAGGGTGGTGATTTTTCTATTGCTCATGCTTCTTGTATGCCTAAGCTTCAAGGTTTTTGGTTTGACCTGTTAGAGGATGAGTTTCCCTCAACAAGTCAACATGTTGAAGAGGCATATTTTTATTTTCCATGTGAATTGGAGGCATTCTCTTTTTTCCTTGATTCATTTGAGGAGGTCAATAGGTATGAAAGTACCATGGTTTCATGTGGTATTGACCTAGTTTTTCAAAATTTTCCACCATCTATCACAAAAATAGATAATATAATGTGGCAAGGAGGTGGCTTGCATTATATGGATACCATACGGTAGCAAGATCAAATATGGAGCAAGTATTCACTTGTTCAGGGGTAACCATATGTTTACACTTGTAGTAATGAGATTTCCCTTATTTCAATGGTGTGATAAAAATAAATTGGGTTGAGGGAGATCAACTCCTTTGAAAAGTTGGTGTTTGATAGTGGCAAGCATTGGCTCTCATTTCCATTTAGTGGCCTAGGGCCATTAAATGAGCTTTGAAGAATGGGAAATTTTAGAGCCTAATAGATTTGGCACATGGTTTGCTTTCTTAGAGATTTGGAATCTTTTCATCCTTCACTAAAGCATGCATCCTCAACTACAGCCACTGGTGGCACTATTTTCAACTTGTACCAATTCCCTTGTGATCCCATCAATTATATACAATCAAAGAATTTTTCAATGGTACATCATTCTTAGGACCTTTATTAAGTTGCAAAATCTCCTTGCCAATTTATAGCCATGAAATCCCATCTACAAATCCTAAAATTTTCTAAGTGATAGGTTTCGAGTTTTGGGTTTTTCGCTTACCTACATACCTACATGCCTCCTCTATCCTTCTTGATCCACTATCTCTTCTACCTCTTTTTCCCATATTTTTCCTAATTTTTTTAGGTTTTGGCCATTGACATTAACCTTTATCCCTTATTGCTTCCCCTTCATACACCTTATTTCATCCCTTCGATCACCAAAGTATTGATTAGGCCTTTGAAGATTTTTCTAAGTCTTGAAGTTTAGGACTTCAAGGATTAGTCTTCTTCTCTACATCTTGGCATCCTTTCATCCTAAGCGTAAGCCTTAATCCTTTTCCCCAATCATCGATTCTTGATGAATCCTTTGAAAATTGACTAAGTGTTGATGTTTCACATTTTTGGGAATTGACCTTCCTCTTTACCTCTTACCTTATTACCATAAGAGTTAATTGATCTACCTGACCCCCAAACCTAACGTCATGAGCCTTTCAATCTTTCATATGTTGGACTTTTTTCTTACCCTCTACCAATCTTTGTGGTAGGATGTAAACCATCCACCCAACACCCAACTCCCAAAGTTTTCTTCCCCTCTACATTCTTCCAAATCCCTCCATTTCTCCCTTCATCTTCCTATTCTTCCAACAGGCGATAGACCTGAGGTTCGATGCTTGATGTCTAAAAATGATGGATTTTTAAGGATCTAGAACTTTTAATGATTAATTTAGTAATTTTTTAGGCCTAAAGACTTGAAAATTCCATGGAATGGCATATTTTTTCATGGTGGCACCATTAATGCTTGAACGACTTAGATACCTGATCTAATTTTTGGGGCTTGAGAAAAAAATTAATGCATCTCCTGACTTCTACAAGTGGATTTTATGGTTCCCATACTCATTTATTGTTTTTTTTGTTGTTCCCTTTGACTTGTTCCATGCCTTGATCACTAATTTCATAGGATTTTGGGTGCACTATTAAACAACATTCAATACAGTGGTATGGGTGTTGAGTGTCAGTTTTTCTTCCTAGCCACAAGTTTTGAGTTAATGTTTCTGATCTAATTTGATTTTCACAATGAATTTTGATCACATTATGATCAAATTTTGTAACTTGGTTAGATATTTTTGTTACCATGTGTAAACCCTAGTTGGGTTAGGGTTTATTCCTAGTCAATTATTGAGTTATGCCTAAACTATAAAGGAAAGTTTGTTGTTTTTCTTATGGTTTTGAGGTTAGTTCCTTCCAAGGTTCTAAATATTGGCAAGACAAGAGATTATGTATAGAATTTTGTTGAATGTCAATGGTGAAGGTCTATAATTATCAATCAATACTTGATAGTGCCTTTGTATTTTGTAACTGTGGAATATATGAATATATACTGTTATGCTATTGTATCTAGCTCTAGAATGTGGCTTCTTTTGAATATAAATAATAAGGTTATTTTAGGTTCTTCAAACACATTTTTTTTTTAACTATTTATTTGTTTACTTTTCATTCAAGGAGTGATATAAATGCTTGCATCTAAGATAGTGAAGGTATGATTATTTTAGATGGATTTGTAAGTATGTTGCATAGTAAGCTTGCATAGGCTGGGTTATCACAAGATGATAATCTATTCAAAAAAATCCCATGATATGTTTGGCTTTGTCATAATAAAATACTTAATATATGACTTTGTAGCCCAAGGCATGCATTGGTCTTGCATGGTTTTCCTTCCCCCATCCTCAAAAATATTTATATTCAAAAAAATTTCCCTACTTTATTAGTTTAGAGTTGCTTTCTATTTTGGATTCATACCTGAACTTAAATGAGAACAAGGGGTGTACCTTTCCATACAAGCCCTTGTCATCTGTGTGAAGCTTATCTGCTAGACACTGTGATAAAATCATAGTTGTATGTATGCATCTAGTGTCATATAGGGATACCCACCTAGGTCCTATAGAGCCTAAAGTGTAGGGGAAAAAAGTGTTATATCCATCTCCCATTCATTGGACCCTAATCCTAAAGACCTTAATAATAAGATTTGGCTATCCTTTATAGGGTTTTCAAGGTTCAGCGAGAAAAAAAACACTAACACCCTCCAAATTTTTGGCCTCCCTATTGGATTTAAGATACCCAAAAGAGATGGTGTAGGGATTGGAAAAGGAGTTAATCAAAAGGGAGTTCCTTGGTGGCCTAGAAAAAAATTTGAGCATGACGAGGCTTGGATTTGGAAGCCCTCATTAGTGAGATATCTTTCATCTATTGTATAACAATGAGGAGGTATTAGGGCTTCCCTTCCTGGAAAATTTTATGACAACACTAGAGCATTACCACATCAAGGCTATAAAGGGATGCTCATTTCTAAGGAAGATGACATATCTTGAGCCCATTTTTGGTATTGAATGGATGTATTCCTTTTTGAACCAGGTTCTGGCTAAAGAAGAAGATGAGTAGGGAAATCATATTACTATATAATTATAGCTAAATATTTAAAAGAAAAAAATTGTATAAGGCTAGAGTCCATTCAAGATTTTTCTAGTCTCCTGAAGGGGAATAGGGTGAATTAGTCATTCAAAGAATACTAATCTAAGTTCTAGTTTTTGTATATGATATGTAACATTTTTTTAAAAATTAATTAAAAACAGGTCCTACAACAAGCTTAATGATAAAAAAAATATAATACAAATAAAGAGAAATAAATATCAAAATGATCAACACAATTTAAAATCATTAGATCTACTACTAGATCATCTCTTATTGCCACCTAGACCCTTAGCCCTAATAAAATATTTTTGGCTCAAATTATACACCACATTTTGAAAGAGCAAGTAGGGATAAGAGACTAGATACTTCCATGCATCCATCCCACAATATAACATGTAGTAATTCAATGTATTTTGATAAATATTGGGAAAATGTGGCAATCTCTACATTCTCCTTGTACATGGCCTAAAATATTACATATAATGCCATAATCACATCCACCATCTAATGATTCATGTTGAAATATACATCTAGAAACCCTTCCTATCAACTCTTTTAGAGAAAAACATTATCCTCCCCTAGAAAAATACTTCTTAAGATCCATTCCTTAAATTTTATGTATTTATGTACATATGTATGTGTGTGTGTGTGTTTACCTTCATGTATTATATTTCCTCTATCTAACTCCTTGCACACAATGTATGCATCTAGTTAGAGGGGGCGTATATTGTCACTATGTTCCTATTTCAAGTATTGATAGATGCTTCACAAAGAATCATCATCATGTCTAGATAGAATATTTATCACATTTATGTGGTATTGTATAATATGTCAGATAATGGTGCACACTATATCACTTTCCCCATAAATTGAATATTCTAACTATAATCCTTGTTTAATAATTTTTAACTTTATCTAGATTGTTAACTAAGTTTGTGTATTGTGCCTAGGGTAGATGACCTAGTAGTTGATCACCCTAACTCTGTGCTTCTCAAAATCCTACTTAGAAATTTCAAATCACTTCCAATTTTTTTCAAAAGCTTACTTGGAAATTCCTCTTCTTATAACTAAATTTTTAGGGTTATATCATCAAATGTGATGCCACATTAGCATGCATTTTCTCAAGGTTTCTAAAAAGTCCCAAAAAAAAGTTAGACTAATACTTGTGCACTAGATTATATTTTATTAGTGTATTGATGTGGCATCACATGATTTGTTGCTTTTTAGATCTAAAGAATATATTTCATTAAATTATTGGTACTCATCATCAACACTAACAACTTTAAAGTCACAACTATTGATGCAATATAGTTAAAAATTGGGCATTAATTGAATAAATGTTATAACAACTATTGGAACATGCTCAACTACTAGGTCCTTCCCCTATTTTTTTGTGAGATAAAATATACTCGTTGGATATGTTCTATCTATTTTGTAATTTTACAAGGAGAAAGAATCATAAGGATAATTAACATATATAAAATCCTTTGGGGTCCATTAATTTATATCAATTTGGTAGCCTTTTATGCCTAGGTTTTACTTTCATACATGTTTATGAGTGTTCATTTACTTTGGGATACATGATCATGTTAGGATTTGAATGCACCTCAAAGTAGGAGGAAAATGTAATGGTGAAATTTTCATACCCATGTTGATTTCCAAATAGTTATGGAGCCATCTTGAGATAATGTCAATACAATTACATATTAAAAAATGGTGCAATATTATGCAAATTTGGGCTCATTCCCCAATCCTTCACCTATCACCATTTACGCACATTCAATCTTATCTCATTTATTTGTACACATTTCCCCATACATTTCACATTTAGTACACATTTCACGTCTATAAAGTTCATTCATTCCCTACATCTAAATTATTATTTTATTATACTAGGTCAATTTTGTGACATAATATTTGATCTCATATCATGAGAAATTCTCCCCTAAAATTCAAAGTTAAAATTAAAATTTGATTAACTCCAATGTATTTATTTCTCACCATGAGTTAGCTTGGTACATCTTTTGTGTCATTATTGTTATGTCAAGGTATTTAAAGATTCATCTTTACACTAATTCACATCTAAGTACTATCCAATCATATCTTGGAATCATTCCACTTCCCAGCACCTCAAGGAGTATTATCATAAGAATATTTTTACTTCAAGCACTAAAATAGTCTAATTTGCATCAAAAGTCATCTTAGAGAGTTGCATGCTTTCTAATTGCTTGCCAACACTTTATCAAGGATGTAAGCTAGTGGTTTTTGAGAGTTGGCTTTGGAGAATTTGATCCTATCAATCTAGTAGACTCCCTATAGGTATATTTAAGTACAAATGGCTCTTAACAATAAATGAACAAACTTCAAGACAAAATAGAGAATATAAATGCATATTGCTCTAGGTTAAATATGTAGGCTACAAATCACATCCACACTTATGGAAGTGACCTAGATCCATAGAATTGACCTATAAACCAATCATATTTTGGTACAAAATTCTAGAGCATACAAAGCAAGGATACCAATATTTTGTATCACATTATCATAGTCTACACTAGATCAAATTTATTCATCTACATCAATTCTAGAGCTAAGCACTTCTATCTTTCACATTTGCTTTTCTTAAAATAAGATTAATTGTGCAATTCTCACTCCCACAACAAAAAATAATTAGTCTAGATTAATGTATACTTATGTATATGCATCGTATTGGATTAGCTTGTATTTACTTTAGGGAAATGTTATTATCGTTTACAAGATGACTTAAATATAACATTATTGAAATGATAAATACAATTAGATCTCTTACAGTAAACTTTACTTAATTTTACTAAAGTTTTATGATAAAAAAATTCCACCAACATTTTTCAAAAAATATTATAAATTATTCAAACAAAATGTAGGTGATATAGGACATACGACAAAACCAACATGATAAACCATTAAAAAACAAAAATCTAACAACTACAAAGTTTTGTACATAGTTTAATGGTTGTCTATTCAGATGTTAGCATTAGAGAAGCCATGACTCAATCTTATACTTGATTGTGTTTGTTTATGAACATTGAAGTAACACTATTGATAATAAGTGTACCCTAAACGTACATAAATTAATGCTTGACAGATATCTTAACAATGTGAAGTATAAACTCTTCTTTTGACATCTAATTAATGTTTATTTTTTCTTTATGATCTACTTTGTTTCAATTAAAAAACAAAATAAAAACTTAGAAACAAGTTATAGGACCACAACATAGGTGATGAAAACATGAAAATGTAAAAACATGTATAATGGTGTGGTCCCTCTAGGATCTGTTATGGATATGGTCCCCTTATTTTACCTCAAAGTTGTCAACTCGTTTATGGGTTGTTGGATACAACCCACTTATGTACTGAAAACGTCCTTTTAGGTCCCTACAACTTTACGAGGTACAAAATATTTTATCTGCTCAAATATTAAAGGCTTTCCAAGTTGCGACTAATGTCAAATGCACGTTTATGGGTCACATACTTTAATAAACTTATGTTTAAAGGTCATTATGCGTTTGCCCAATAAATTATTCGATTAGGAATCGACTTAATTGGGGTTATATTTGAGAAAATTGCCTTTTTTAATAAAGAATTTGTTTTGGGCCTTTTTTTTTATTGGGTTATTGTTTATTTAGTTCTTAGTATGAGTATTGTGTTTTAAATATAAAAGAAATCATTTGTATTTTATTTGATTTTATTTTAATATTTTTTAGGGATTGATTTTGATTGTCTAATTCAGGTATTCATTATTCTAGATTGAAATCATAGTTCGTGAGTGTAAAAATGATTTCAATTTTTTTAGATTTTTAGTTTGATTTTGGTATTCATCGACTTTCTCTAATTAGCTATTATGAGTTGATTTAAGTGTGGAAATATTTAGTTCGTGCACTAGAAAGTCGCATTTAAGAACAAACCCTAATTGATTACATATTCATCTAGAAGCACTCAAGATACATCATAGCATTCACAAAACATCAACAATGCATTATCTACTTACATCAGTATCTTAGATATCATTGTATGTTTGCTTATTGTTTTCTATCCTTTTCACCAAATTGTTAAATCAATATTAGGGGTTTGACCAATGATGAATACTTTTAGCCTAGCACAATTCTAAAAGTTATCACTCAAAAACACCCCTTTGTAAACATGTGTATATCAAGATGGATGTGTTCTAGCTTGCAAATTAAGTAGAGTTCATATATGTACACATAGTTTAGATCAACAAGGAGGTTCAAAGTATGTGGTCAAATAAATCGACTCCATGATTAGAGAAGTGAATTAAAGTGATAAATAAATACTGCATTGATTTAGAAGCATGCTTTTAACATCATATTATGCCCTAACAAATTGATGAACCAACTTGCAAGATTTGCCACAAAATATCTCCATCAAACTTCTAGTAAGTACCATTATTTTATTTGATTACTTTTGAAGCATTTTTTTTTAGCTTTAAATAAATTACATTTAATTAATAATCTAGGGTTTTAGTGTTTTCTTGTGCTAAGTGTGTTATTTTACCTTAGATAAATATGAAAAATTCTATAATGTTATTTCATTTTCCTTTTCATTTTAGTGAACTCATCTAATCTTACACCCACTCAATTCTTGGCATTAGGGCTTTGTTCCTAACTTATAATTTATTTTTGAGATCTAAAACTTTATAATTTCTAAGTTTATATCAATACCTTTCCCTTGTTAGATCTTCTTTTACCCTTTTAGGGTTTGTGTATTGAGCTTATGTTAAGGTCTCACCATTATCCTGTTGGTGTTTTTTCTAGTTGAACCTCAAAAATCGTCTAAAGGGTAGCCAATCCTTATGCTCAAGAACTTCAAGACTAGTGGCCAACGAATGAGAGATGGATTCTAAACTTTTTTCCCCTACACTTCAGGCTCTGTTAAACCTAGGAGGGTGATCCCAACAATATGCTTGCAGATACTTGTGTGCCAAAGTATCAAACACACTGTAAACAGATGATTCTCCTTTAGTTGTCTAATGGACATACTGCTTTAAAGGTGTGGCTGACCTTCATGATAATATACATATTAAACATGAGAGATGTAAATCATGGAATTCCACACATAGATAAATTCCTATAAAGTGCAAATAGACAACATTCTTCAAAGATTTGGCTGACCTTTAAACAAATTACTATCTATTGCAAGGAATGGAATGATACTTTAGATTGGTACATTATAATTGAAAGTGTTTTGAATTATTTTTATTCTTGTTCTAAGCCCTTGGTCAATTGCATGACTAACTCATTTATCTTCAGGATAACCTGATGAAAAGACTAGTGCCTCATCCATTGGGCTAATGGAGTCACATTTGTAATAACTAGTAATTCCTTAGCAATTTAACTTAGTAATTGGTGGGTTATTGATATACTACTTTGTAGTATTCAACTCATTGTGCCTAAAACACAACTACTTATCAATCCCATATTCTTTCCTCCCAAACCTATGACCTTATTTTAGCATTTAATCAATTCTTTGAATTGAAGCAGAAACAAACTCACTCATTCAATCAAAAAAATTGAAGACAAACAAAAAAATTATTAACCATTTTCATTCATAATTCAGAAGAAAATTACATTGGAGAGTATATACTTTAGAAGTGATACTTTCTTCTATTACTGCTTCTACTATAAAACTATATTAAGATAATTACATAATAATTCCATACCCTAGACTCCTCTCAATCTATTTATCAACTCATCTATTTATAATATGCTCCTTCATGAGCTTAGTCTTTTCCACCTAGACCATTCTGAGGCCTAAAACTCAAACCATTGTGATAGACTATCATTAGGTCCTAACACTTTAGTTCATAAACACATCAATATATTGACCGAGTAGTGTCCAAAGGCTATATGCAATAGAATAAATCTTGACTATCTCTCTCGGGCTTTCTAAATACCGAATAGTTGAAACATAACTCTAAACTAAGAAGCCACTAAACTTAGAAAGCAAGAAATCATCTATCTAAAAATCTTGAAATAACTAAACTAGAAAGCAGAAAACTATGAATCTAAAAAGCATAACCACCAAACTAGAAAGCATGGAAATGATTAAACTAAGAAATGTATAGATTTTCGAAGAAGTAAAGCTTGTAAAGAAACTAGGAAACATTGATCTAATCAAAAGGATAACAATCTAAAACAACTAGCAAAAAATGATTTAACAATCTGAAACAACTGAAAGAAGGTGCTCTGAAACTTTAGACACTAAATTCAAAGACTACAAACTCAGCTACAACCTGGAGGATTTATCATGACAAAATTACACATATGCAAATAAATTCCAATTATTATAAATCTACTAAAGGGAAGTACAAAATTAGAAGTAAAATACTTATCTATCTAGTCTACAACCCCTCGAGTGGCTAGCTCTCAGATGCTCCTATGCCTAGATCAGATCACATACATTGGTAACTCCCAATTACTTCAAAGAACTCCATTCACATTATTCAGTAACTCCAAAAGTGGTAGGAAAAACTTATTTTATTCATATGAAAATTATAACTTAGAAAACATAGTGGTAGCATAATGATATTCTTCTGTATATCATCATTTTCAACACATACATATCTATATGAGAGTAGCTAAAAAAATCCTTTTCAGTTGGTAAAGTCTTCAACTGATTGTCAACAACTAATAAAATTTAAAGCCCATGACATGAAAATATTAAAGAGGCTCGACACAAGCCATAAAGTCTTTAGAACTAAAAATAATATAAACTATAAAAACTTGGTCCATCATGTATGTTCATGAAGTTTTGGCGCCCATTCACTTGTCTTCAATGGTATTGAAATCTATGTTAAAACCTATTTGACTGGAATGGTAACCAATGGTGGAAGTTGACCTGTGGAATACTCAAAAACTAAACCATTAAGTCAACACAAATTAGCTTATTTAGACTAATTTCAAGAAATAAATATTGCACACTTATTCACAAAAAGAAAGCAATTACTTATCCTAAAGATAATTAATTGGTAGGGTAAGGTTGGCTGAAAGGTGTAAGGCTAAGTATTGAGTCCATTATATTGATGAGGTTATTTTTACCTCATCATTTCCTCCCCTTCCTAAGCCCAAGCAGGTCCTCCTACTCTCTAGTGTGTTCCCTTCCTTTCATTTCCCTTATTCATGTTCTCATACTTGGCACTGAGATCATACAAGTCATCTGCCTTTGTATCCAACTCCTCTAGTTCCCTCAAAAATCCCTGATGAAAAGTGACCCTTTGTATCCATCTTGCAAAACTGTCATCACTTTGGTCTGTATTGGTATATGCTACAGAGGGTGGTGAAAGAAGTAGAGGAGGTATGTGCCTCATACTAATCCAATTAACCTTTAGTTCTTCAAGGACTTTGGCCAAGGCTACTACCCTTTTGTAGGACCATTTAATATTAAGAGGTGAGATTACCTCTCTTTTCTTGAGATAGGAAGAGGGGCATACCGTTCTTCACATGCATGCCAAGCTTTCCCTATCAATTTTGGTCCTTGATCTTGAAAGTGATCATAGCACAACTGGAGGTTATTATTATACTTATTTTGTACCCCCTCTCTAAGGCGAACGCTTAGAAATTGTGCCTTGAAAAAGAAAGGCTTCCTATAGGGGTATCTCATTTGCAACCCAGCAGTTTTCTCTGCATGTGCATACTCCCTTGAACAATCTTGCTAGTGAAGCTGATTACGCATTGTGGATGGGAATGATCTCAATTGGACTTCTCTCACAAAGAAATTAACAAATAAATTTGTATATTCTTCTAGGAGCAAATTATGGACAAAGAATTCACATAATAAATCTTGTTGTTCAGGAGTTGAATCAAAAAATATCTTCACAAATTCTTTATCATTAGGGTCATGTGGCTGATTATGGTGGATTCTCAGTAACTTCCATCTTAGGAGTTGTTCATTGAGGAACATAGAGTACAACCTAGATGGTCTTCTACAAGCTAATAGTAATTCACCAATTTCACAAGCATCCTATTTACCTTTATATGCTTTGTGAAATTATTCTTTTAACAGTACTAACTCCTTTTTTAGCCTATTATTTTCAAATTCTACATCCCTTAGAAAATAACATCGCTCCATTCATTTCATTAATAATGGAGGGATGTGTACCTAGAACCATTCTAAAACAATTGGTTCAGTTTGTGTTCCCTTGGATCCCATTATTGGCTTAGTGTCACTCTCTTGCAAATCATGTTCTAATTCCACAATCTTCTCATAGAAGCATTAAGTTCAATTTCTTGCCTATTTCTTTCTTCTTCAAAAGCATTAAATAATTGCATAAAATTATTTTTCAAACCTTGAATATGCCTATCTTTCTCATACAGATCAACCATGTGCTGCTTGCTTTGTTGATTCCATTGCTAGATTTGGAATTGTAATTGTTCAATGAGTCTGTCCTTTTTCTCCATCTGCATTGGTAATTTTGCAATCTCTTGATCCCTTTTATTTACAATTGCAACATGTGCCTCAATTTCTTCTTGCTGCTAGGTGATATGTTCTTCATTACTCTATAATTTGAATTTTAATTCAATAATTTTTGTTTTCAATTCCTCTAATTCCTCCTCTTTTTGATTAGATTTTGCATCCCTTGTGTCCACAAAAAGGGATGGATTGGGAATTTCCATGTCAGTATGAGGTGCATTTTCCCCAATTTCAGCTACATTTTCAAAATTTTCAAGAAAAGGAGAAAGTACCCCTATAGGTTTTTTATCGAATGGAATGGCTCTTAACACATATTTAAACAATGACTCTTGACCCCGATTTAGCACCAATAGAAATCCCCTAACAACTCTGAAAAGTCCAAAATTGCATTTGTGGCTTTTCTCTAAATTTTGTTGAGTTACAACTCCCTCACCAAATTTTTAATGAATTAATCTAATTTAAAGAAAAGAGGTATGATTTTAACCATAAAGAAGAAAAGGTGACTAACGTTAGATCATAAATATGAAACTAACGTAGAAGTAGAGAAAAAAACCATTAATAATCAATACAAAGATTGAAAACTCATGACCATCAAATCAATGAAAAAAAAAAACTAGACTACAACAAATGAATGTTATATAGCTTATCTTTCAAAGAAGACACGGCCATATCATACATATAATGCCAAGATAAACATACAAAACATCATTTGATTCATAAAACATAGATTGTAAATCATTACAATCTGTAATAAATGTTTATTCCTTCTCGATAACACCCCCAGGTGTATCCAAAAAGGTTTGAGAGAGCTTTTTTTGCTTTAAAATTTCAAATTTATAACATACAAAAAACTACTGGATGGGCACCAAAGCCATTACTAAACCAAAAACTTCTTGTATTCTTGACGTTTCTTAGGGAATTGGTCAAAATAATTGAATTTAGCAGAGGAATAAATATCAGCAAAGAAAATTGACTATGATCACACCAATAGCCGCCAAAGGACTAATCATTCCACCAACCATCAATGCAATGTTTAGGGATATCAAGTGGTGGCACATGTGTGCTACTTGATGGGAAATTGTAATTCAAAGTGGCGCAAACCAGCCATAAATGGGAATTAAATTAACATCTTATCAAGCTTAGGAGAATGCACCCATGTCTAGCCAAAACTCTATAAATTCAACAAGTGTCGCCTTTCTTCTGCAATCAGTTGCATCCAATATGGTGAGCTCTCAGAGTGATGGTAATTTTTCCAATGACTACATTGTCTTGGAGGAAATTGAGTGCAGTCCACTATTTAGACACACTTCAGACCAACTGAAAGAAGTTTTCATACTGTAGAGTGAGTGGAGGAAGAAGTGCTATGAAGCATCCTTGGTGAGGCGTTCTTGGTCCAGGCTCATGTGCATAACACAACTATGCTAAAGCTCTTTATCTATACGGTCATCAGGACTTCTGGTCATTGTGATTAGGGAATGAGAGCGCTGGAGCGCTTGGTGAAACCTGAGTTTCATTATCACGTCAAGGTGGCAATTAACAGGCTCAACTACTATCCTCAAAATGGATTAATAGTTGACGCTATCTGCATTGCATTGATTATTTAGGATGAAAATTTGGATGAGGCCATGGCTCTTCTTCACATAGGAGTGGTGATGAATGATATGGGGCTTTTTATACAGTTCCTCCAGTTGCACGCGAATTTGTTGTCACCAGCTCAAGTTGAACACTTGTGGGTTGTCATCGAGGGCATTCGTGTTCTGATGTTCACTATGTGTACCTGAGAAGACATGTTTCCTTGTCCTTTTTGTGTCCATGACATGAAATTTTGTGGTCGAACCATACATATTTTGTAGTGTTGATGCAATGTAAAAACATTTTTATATATAAATAAAATATCTCTTTTGATATTATGGTGTCTCTGCATGCATGGATTTATTGGTTTTCTGTTCATATCATGTTTGAAAATGTTGGTTTCCTTTCTACAAAATACACTGGTCAGATAAATTAGGCTCAATGTTATTTCATTAATCACTAAAAAATTTCTAGGTAGCAAAATGGATAGTTCGCACAATTTAGTAAAACCCCACCTAGGTTTCGAACATCATAAAGAATACTGCCTAAGGCATGACTTGTGGGTGAAGTTTCCAAATTTTGACACACAACTCATCAATCGGTTTTTTAAATATTTGTACACCCAATTTTGGGGGAAAGGAAAATTTGAAAATGGTGATAAAATACCACTTGGTGAAGGAAAAACAATGCAAGTAGTAAAATGAGAGGTTTTTCAAACACACACAAATATCACTTGAGTTTGAGGAAGACAACAAAAGTCCACCCAAATGCAAGTTTAAGTCTCATACTTAGGAAAAAAGAAACGAGAGCTAGAAAAAGAAAAAAGGGGGGGTCACATTTATGGGTAATAGTGGCTCTGACTGGGGACAATGACTACAAAGGACAAAAAAAGGAATCCAAAATCTCAAGCATGGACCAGTCCTTTCCATTGAGTGCAGAGTCAATGAGAAGGAGACCAAATAGAAAGCCAAAAATGGAATAGGGCAGGAAAGGAAAGCACCTAAACTACTAGCACAACAAAACTCCTATATTGTACATGGTAGGAAGACCCCACCTCAGATGGCCTCTAGATTGATCATACAAATCCATTAACAGGCTGGGAGAAGTAGTTTCCTGTGCGAAACAATGTTGGGTGACTGAAAATTGTGTGCACAACCAACTTCCAAATTGCAACTACTGCCATCAAAAAGATAAAATAAGCACCATGTGAAAATTCTCTAAATAAAGTTTGATACTCAATAAGTCACTCTCTATTGTATGCCTCTGCAACCAAATGATTCACACTGTCATCACCTTGCATAGGGTTACCAAAATCTTCCTATACCACATCAAATTCAACATTTCCTTGTAATTGATTTTCTGACAAAAAGAAACCAGCCCTCTAATTGGACACCCCACAAACAAATCATGAGATAAAGAGGCTTATTGGTCACCACATGTGGAAGTAACAACATTTTCTAAAAAATTTGGGCCCCAATTTGTAGTATGTGCAGCAAAAGACTCATTAGATTCGACTGTTGATTCATCTATCTTGATCTCTTCTTAATTTTTATCCATCCCATATATTGACTCAAATGATGGATCTAAAAAATTTGGATCTTGTATAATATGAAAAGATTCAAAAATGGGATGATTAATTACCTCACTCCTCATTGTTTTCACTTCAAGAATTTCATCAGCAAACTTAGACATTTCATGATCAGATTGCAAACAAGAAGAAAAGGTGTCTGGAGATTCAGTTACCTCTTGGAGTTGATTTTTATTTTTACCTTCAGCCACACAATGCATATTAACATCTCCAAAAGTGAATTCCTCTTCTTTTGATAACTTGCTAGCATCTTGAGTTCCAAATTTTCCTTTGACCTTGCATCCCCAAAAACTACCCAAGTTTTTGAAAGATTAGCATAGGAAATAAATTTTTTCTTGTCTTCACCATACCTTCTTTGAGTCTGATCACTTTCATGAAGGGTAACAACTCTTGCAGACTGGTGCAAAGCAGGGGTTGCCTTGTTTCTAACTTCTGACTAGATGTCAATCTCATCTTCTTTTAGTGAGAGGCTAGTATTTTCTAATCCTTCCTTTGGTTATGATCGATCTCAGTCATTGATAAACATCTCTCCTCTAACATTAGTTGATTAGCGATTGAATTTTTGAAAAGGGGGTTGTCATGTATTTCAAATTAATTAAAGCTAAAGAGAGGGTTAGAATGAATCGAGCACCATTCTTTCTCCTAAAAATTATCATTCCTGAGATGACCATATTCTTCTAGATTTTTACATATGTCTTTATTTTCCTCTTCATTGAAGGAGAACATTTCATATTCCAGAATAGGAAGAAAGAGAGGCTTTGGTTCATTCAAACTAGCCCTAGAAGGGGAAAAATTTTCAAAAGGAGGAGGCGAAGAAAACAATGTCTTTTCCTATAGCTCATCATCTTCATCATCACTAGACAAACTACAATCAATTTTGGTTTCAAAGGAGGTAATAAATTCAAAGTTGAACCATTAAAAAGTTGATCTTGTCCTTCACTAGGTTGCTACATGTTATCAAGAATTGTTAAATTCATGTCTTCTATAGTAGGGCGAGATAATTCTGCTTCTTTGTGACATTTAACTGGAAGCTTAGGAAGTATCTTACAACTGGTTTTGGGCTTCACATTTGAGCCTAATTTCCACTTACCTACGGTGATAAATTCATCCTTAGCCCTCACTGCTTTCAGCTGAGCTCGCTTGATCCCTTGAACTTTATCTCTTTTAAGAATTAATTGTATGTCTGGTTCTAGAGAAAAAATGCATATATGGTACTAGATATTTGCATTAGGCCTTTCTGGAGCAAGAATATTTTGAAGGGACCAATTGAGATGGTAAACAAAATACCTCATTGTTTCAACTTTTTTTTTCATGATTTGAAAGAAAAGACATAGGGTAGCTGCAATGTTGATTGGAATTCTGTAGCGTTGGAGAAATTTTGTCTTAAGAACATGACACCTAGTAATGCTCCCTTTTTTGAGCCATTTGTACCATTCTACCACCTTTTCGATCAGACTAACAATAAAAATTCTTACGAAGACATCTTCTTCTTGAATTCCTAAAATTGCACTTATGACTGTCATAGCCAAAATATGTTCCTCATGATCTTGTTCATTATGACCGGATAATTTAGGAAACCTCTTTGGGGAACCTTGGGGTAAATCATGGTATTGTGATAAAGCAAGAGGGCCAACTTGATTGAACTAGATATTTGAAGGCATAAACAAATAGACAAAGTCTCCAACTCATGCAGGAGTAAAATTAAGGAAAGAAAATTACTGTGGTAGATGAGCTGGAGGTGAATTCTAAGGCTGATGTACAGGTGGGTCCCTTGGTTGACATAGTGGCTGATTTGGCTGACGATTATGATGATGAGGAGGGTCATCATAGAATTTGAATATCAACCTTGGGGGTCATTCAATAATAGGTACAGGTGGTTGTTGGGCCTATTCTTCTTACTCTTCCAAGACAAAATTTACTTACATATAATCTACCGCACTCCTATATATATCCAGGAAAGTGTATTTAATTGTGATATGATGTCGTCTTGCTCTACTCCAACCCAATCTAAATCAGGCTACAAGACAAGAAATACATTATTGTGAGGAAGTACCATCTTGTTGCATCACATGATGATAATTGTCAGTCTTCCCAATCAATTTAAATTTCCCCAGTAGAGTCACCAAAAAATTGTTAGTGAATGGAATGGCTCTTGACACATATATTTAAACAATGACTCCTAATCATGATTTAGTACTAATAGAAATATGCTAACAGCTCCAAAAAGTCCACAATTGCATTTGTGGCTTTTCTTTGAATTTTGTTGAGGTACAACTCCCTCACCAAATTTTCAATGAATTAATCTAATTTAAAGAAAATGGGTATTCTTTTAACCATAAAATAGAAAAGGTGACTAACGTTAGATCATAAATATGAAACTAATGTAGAAGTGAAGAACACAACCATTAATAATCAATACAAAGATTGAAAACTCATGACCATCAAATCAATGAAAAAAAAAACCAGACTGCAACAAATGAATGTTATATAGCTTATCTTTCAAAGATAACATTACCATATCGTACACATAATGCCAAGATTAGCATACAAAGCATCATTTAATTTATAACACATAGATTATAAATCATTAAAGTCTGCAATACATGTTTATTCCTTCTCGATAACACCCCTAGGTGTATCCAAAAAGGTCCAAGAGAGCTTTTTTTGCTTTATAAATTAAAATTAATAACATAGCCAAAGCTACTGGATGGGCACCAAAGCCATTACTAAACCAACAATTTCTTGTATTCCTAACATTTCTTGGGGAATTGTTCAGAATAATCAAATTTAGCAAAGGAATAAATATCAACAAAGAAAACTTACTATGATCACACCAACAACCACCAAAGGACCAATCATTCCACCAACCTTCAATGCAACATATAGGGATATCAAGCGGTGGTACGCGTGTGCTGCTTGATGGGAAACTATAATTCAAAGCAACACAAGCCAACCATAAATGGGAATTAAATTAACATATTATCAAGCTCAGGAGAATGCACCCATATCTAGCCAAAACTCTATAAATTCAACAAGTGTCACCTTTCTTCCGCAATTAGTTGCATTTAATATGGTGAGCTCTTAGAGTGATGGTAATTCTACCAATAACTACATCATCCTAGAGGAAATCAAGTGTAGTCCATTGTTTAGACACACTTCATACCAACTGAAAGAAGTCTTCATAGTGCAGAGTGAGGTGGAGGAAGAAGTGCTTTGAATCATCGTAGGTGAGGCATTCCTAGGATAGGCTCATTTTGATAAGACAACTATGCTGGAGCACTTTATCTATATGGTCATTAGGACTTTTGGCTGTTGTGACTAGGGCGTGAGAGTGATGGAGGGCCTGGTGAAACCTGAGTTTCATCATTATGTCAAGGTGGCAATTAACGGGCTCAACTACTATCATCAGAATGGATTAATAGTTGCTGCTATATGCATTGTGTCGGCTATTCAGGATAAAAATCTGGAGGAGGCCATGGCTCTTCTACACATAGGAGTGGTGAGGATTGATATGGGGCTTTTTGTACAGTTCCTCTAGTCACATGAGAATTTGTTGTTGCTAGCTCAAGTCGAACGCTTGTAGGTTGTCACTGAGGGCATTCGTGTTCTGATGTTTGCTCTGTGTACTTGAGAAGAAATGTTTACTTATCCTTTTTGTGTACATGACATGAAATTTTGTGGTCAAACTAGACATATTTTGTAGTGCCAATGCAATGTAAAAACATTTTTATATATAAATAAAATATCTCTTTTGATATTATGGTGTCTTTGTATGCATGGATTTATTGGTTTTCTATTCATATCATGTTTGAAAATGCTGATTTCCTTTCTACAAAATGCATTGGTTAGATAAATTAGGCTCATTGTTATTTCATTAATCACTGAAAACTTTCTAGGCAGAAAAATGGATAGTTCGTACAACTTAGTAAAACCCTGCCTAGGTTTGGAACAACATAAAGAATACCGCCTAAGGTATGACTTGTGGGTGAAGTTTCCAAATTCCAACACACAAATCATCAATCAATTTTTTCAATATTCATACACCCACTTTTGGGGGAAAGGAAAGTTAAAAAATGGTGAGAAAACACCTTCTGGTGAAGGACAAATAATGCAAGCAGTAAAATGAGAGGTTCAACGAACACACAAAAACCCTGCCCGAGTTCAAGGAAGACAAAAAAAGTCCACCTGAATGCAAGTTTAAGTCCTGAACTTAGGCGAAAAGAAAGGAGATCTAGCAAAATAAAAAAGGGGGGGGGTTCACATTTATGGGTAACAAGGTTCATCTTCAATCTCCACAGAATGTGGCGACTGTAGTTTTTCCTCCTCCTGTTCCTTTGGAGATGGTCTCTTTTCCTCATCCTTAGGGGATTGATCATCCTTCTTTTCTAGTTCACTTATTTCCACACTACTAGGCTAACTTTTAGTTTCCACTACCCTTGTTTGAGTCCTGGCCTTTTTCTTTTTGGAAGTACTTCCTATGTCATGGGGTCAGGTTTCACTAGATCCTAAAAACAACCTCTTACTTCTCCGTAGAGGATGGGTTGTTTGAAAAGTGAATTTATTCCGCTTCTTCCTCTTGTGAAGAGGCTCTTCTTCTTCTCCAGAGTGCACAATTTCCACATCCCTTGACTATCCTGGGGTTCTAACACATCCGAAAAAGTTTCTGGTGCATCACTGTTAGGAGTTGTTGAGGTTTGTTGGGATTTAGAAGCACCTAAGGCCTCAGAGGAGGGTTCTTCTAAATATTGTTCCTTTTGTTTAGAGGACTCACCCTCCTCAAGTGATCTTTCAGACTCCACTTTTTCAAATTTTTGCAGAAACTTTTGTCACTTCTTTTCTGGATTTTTACAAAAATGGTACTTGCATATCAACTATATAAGGTCATGATGTTTGAGGGGCCCTATCCTAACTTTGTATTTTTCCATCATGGAGATAACTAAATGACAAAAAATGGTTGGTAAATTAACCCTAAGAGAAGGGTCCTCAATTCCATGGTGCAAATGAATTAGCAAGCGGAAAGGGGGTCCCACTACCATAGTTATTTGTCCTTCATAGGCGAAATATTTGATTATCCATGCTATGACAATTCTCAAGGGTTCTAGAATAGATATTCTATGGAAACCTTTGTTTTGTCCCTTGGTACTTATGGTGATTATGGGTTGAGGCTCCCCCTACCTATGAAATAATTCTACTAGTATTTGATAGGTAACATTGGTAGTTTCATTTAAATCAATTCCTTTATTTTCAAGACTAGAAAGACGAGCAATGATTTTTGGACTTACCCAGAATTGCTTGCCACACACCATGGTTTGTCCATCTACAAAATTCTCGATGAATTATTTTACCAGCTACTCTATATACCCCTCAAACTTTTTCATGAATTCCAGCCACCTAACTTTTTGAAATAGACTTGCAATATTGCTTAATGCCAACAATTGAGCAACTGAGGTTGGCTCAGATTTTTTCTTGGCTCCCATTTTTATTCCCTTGCCACTCTACCAAATTCTACAGAGCTCTATAATAATTTCTTTGCTGAATTGTAGATGAAAAAGGGACACAATTTTGATATAACTAATGGAAGATTGATTAATCACCTTACTTGTCACCTTACTAAATAATTATGAAAATTTCATGGGGAATTACACAACCATTTTCGTACTTCTAGCAATCATGTGATGGCACAAGTTTCAAAATTGTAAGAGGAAACAGTTCATGCCAATTAATTAATATTTATTCAAAATAATTACTAACTTTAAATAAATAAATTCATACGCACCTTACGTCTTGTCACTAAATCAAACATCACTCACCTATGCTGACGTAATTGGATAGTTACATGATTTGGTGAGGGTGGCGGTGGATAATAATGACATGGATGGGATGGTTTAAAAGGTAGCAAAAATTATTATGACAAAAAGGGGTGTCATAATAATATCATTAATTATGGGAAGATTTGATATGATATGGCAGAATGACTATTAGGGAGTAGATCTCGAGGTGGTAGAAAATCAAATGATGGGAAATGCGCAAAAATTAGGAAAAATAAAAAATACTGGAAAAGGAAAAAGTTTACAAAAATATGGGGCATTGTCAAAAAATGCAATTGGGTGGAAGAAGAGAAAGTTTTGGAGCATCATGGAGAGATGTCATTAGAACGTAGCAATGATATTGAAGATACTAGATTATAGTCGAAAGATGTAGCCAAAGTAGTGACCAAATTTTTTTGGAGCATCGTCGAAAGATGCAATCGGAGCAACAACCAAAAATTTCTAAAGCATCGTCAAAAGATGCAGCCGGAGTAGCAACCCAAAAATTTCCAAAGCATCATTGAAAGATGCAGCCAGAGTAGCAATCCAAAAAAAATTGGAGCATTGTCGAAAGATGCAGTTGGAGCAGCACCCAAAAATTTTCAGAGCAACCAAACTGTAGACACCTAAAAATAGTCTGGAGAATCTAATTAATTGAATACGCCTTATTTGATTAATTAATCTTAAATTCTTCTACTTAGTAAATAAATAGAAATATTTATTTATATTAAGTTCATTTATCAATTTTCCTATTTTTCTCTCCTAATTAAATAAACAAAATTAAAAACTTTGTTTTATTTAATTATTATCATTTTTATCACATTAATTCTCTCTTAATTAAATAAACAAAATTAAAAACTTTGTTTTATTTAATTATTATCATTATTTCTTCTATCTTAAAATTGAATACACAATTTAAATAATTCGTGTTATTTAATTTCACATTTCCTCTTAATTAAATAAAGATTGTCAAAAATCTTTTATTTAATTATCACTCTCCTTTAATTTAATAAAACCAAACCCTATAGTTTGATTTATTAAATTATTTATTCCTCATTTTTGCTAAATTTAAATAAATTTAAATTATTTAAATTTATTGCATAAAGTTTGCACTATTCCCTCACCAATAAATATTTATTTCTCACCAATCAAATTAATGGCACTGCCATTCACGGGAAAGCTTCAGGGAAAATCTGCAGGAAGATCTCTCAACAACCTTCCACCCACCTTCCCTCTTATATTGCCTGGTGTTTTCATGGGGAGAAACCATTCCCCATGATCAGCTCCTTCTTCTCATCCCAAGCCTTTAGATTCTCCAGAAGAAATCACAGCCCCTCATCCCTGGTTTCCTGTACAATTGTGCTGCCGTGAAAGCTATAAATACAGCTCTTGGGCTGCAAGAAAAGGATCCCAACTAATGTAATCTTACTCTGCAGGTTTCCAAAGCACTCAAGCATCCAATTCATCCAACAATCATCTAGCAACCATGCAACATCCATCCAGCATTAGCATTTGCAGTCATGGCTGCCATTAGCATAGAGTTTGCATATTTAGATTAAAATAGAGTAGCATAATCTCATTTCTCATTCTCTAAGTGTCACTTAATAGTTTAATTAGCTTAAGAATCTGAGAGCTAAGTAAATTAGAGAAGTATTTAGAGTTAGAGAGCAATAGGATAGCATTTTGAAGCTTTTTAGTTTAATTTAGTTTAAATTCATTGAGTTTTAGATACAATTATCCTATTTAGAAGCGTAGATGCATTGTTTATTTAGTTTTCCCCTTCTACACGCTTATAGAATGGCGCCCACCATGGGGCAATACCCCATATTTTGCTAATTTTTGAAAGTCTTGACGTACAAGAATCGACGTAAAAGTTTTCGCGGGATCGAGAGTTTTTACAGTGCGCCAGGATTCTGTTTTAGCGCGCCAGGTTCTTGTTTCAACGCACTCGGTAACTGTTCCAGCACGCCGGGTTTCTGTTCCAGCACGCCCGGTCACTATTTTAGCGCGCCTGGTTTCTGTTCCAGCGTGCCACTTCTTTTCATTTAAAGTGATTTCTTTCATCTGGATCCGACGCGTCCGTGGCCATATTTCATTTATTTCTTTCTATTTGGTTAAAATTTACCAATCTTAGGGTAGAAACAATAAAATTTACCAATCCTAGGATAGAAATGGATAAAATTTACCAATCATAGGATGGAAATGGATTAAAAATGTACCAATCCTAGGATAGAAACATCACACTTCTTTTGAGGTTTTAAAAATTGAACATCTTGCTTGTCATGGAGCAATATCTCCATTAGAAGTAAATCATTTATCTTTTGGGCTTAAAAAGAACAAAATCTTGCTATGTTTGGGTGACAGGTTTATGCTCTCCCCTTAACTGGGTGCATCAGAATACCAGACTCACCATTTACTTTATGCAATTTTATACTTTTGTTAAAACCTTTAGACAGGCCTGCCATAGTGGGAAAAAGTACTCACCCTACGGGAACGACCTGAGTGGGGACAGCCAAAAGCCATGGTATTCCAACCCACTTTAAAATTTATGTGAATTTGGGGAAACCCTCTTTCAACGGAAGTGCACAGGATAACCATCCCCAAAATATTTGTTTTAAAGATTGGGAGGTCTCTCGAGGGAGTTTATCCATTTGCCGCTCCAAACGGAAACCCTATCTAAGAACCTAGAACTAGAAGCACGCTTGTCAGTTTCCAAACATTGTAATACTCGGCGGTGCAGGGGCGGGGAAGAATCTACCCTCAAGCACTCACCATATAATTGCCAAGGACTGTTTGCTTAGGGGATCCGGTATCCACTTCCGTCACTCTGAGTACGCACCTGGAAAAGACAAAAACACGGGCGCCCTCTAGGGGGTGACATGACTGTGTGAGTCGACGCAATTCCAAGCTGTGGGCCGTTCGAGTATATAACGATGACCTTTTGTCTCTAGGAGTGAGTCTGTTTGGATTGTCTTATCTTGTTATCAAACTAGTAAAAATCAAAAAGAATCATTAATTCTTGAGAACATACACTACTTGTTTAGATTCTAGGATTTTAAATACAACCACTCTATTCTTGATTGCTGTGTTTTCTATCATTAAACTCAGATAAGATCATCACAAAAATCCTAAAAAATCAAAACACTTGTCGATTTCTCATGATTCGAGATTGGGTATCCACCAAGTTTGTCAAGAAATCTCTTGCCAAACGAATCCGAAAACCAAAGAGGACACTTGCCTACAAACAACTCCTAAGAAAACAAAGGTTTCTATATCAAAGCAGGAAAGTTCTACTCCAACATAGAACTTTTATTCATAGGTATCATGATTTCTCTAGAGGTTATACAGACGACTACGTCGTAGCTCCCTTAGACTCACAAGCATACTTTCAAAGAAGAGCTCTTAGGCAACATCACAATCATAGTCAGAGAATTCGTCCTGAATACATCCCACAACCGGCCATCCAATATGATACCAGACCAAGTGAGTTTCATAGAATAAGATAGTTTTTCTGTCTTAAACCCCTTCAGGTCATAGTTTTAGCGCGTCCAGTTTCTGTTTCAGGGCGCTTGGTATCTGTTTTAGCGCTCCCGAAATCTGTTTCAGCGTGCCCGGTTTCTGTCTCAGCGCTTTGTATCTCTGTTTTAGCATGCCTAGATTCTGTTTTAGCACACCCGGTATCTATTTTAGCGCCTTTAGCATCTGTTTTAGCCCGCCTGGATTATGTTTCAGCGTGCCTGGTCTCTGTTGTAGCACGCCGGATTTCTGTTTTAGCGCACCTAGTCTCTGTTTTAGCGCGCCCGGTATCTATTTTAGCGCGCCATAAAACCTGAAAAACAGAGAGTTAATAGGGCATTTTGTCAGCTTGCCCATATCAAATACAAGGTTTCTATCAGTTCAAAACAATTTTTTTTACAGTCCAGAACACAATAGTCATACAAAAAGAAAAGCTTTACCCCTATACCTAGATCTTGCAGCATCTTGCATAGTGTCGTTATCACCAAAATCTGAGATTTTCTGTCAAAATTTCCCTATCAAGGATTCTATCATCCTTTCATCACGAAACTAGACAAAACAAAATCAGATTTTTAAATCAACAACCTTGACACTTATCCAATCAAATCCAAGATCAAAGTCTAGGGTAAACCTTTTAACGTTTGTATGCCTATCTTCACACGAGCAGCATATCAAAAACAACAAGAACAAGAAAACGAAAAAATAGCAGCCATGACTGAAGAAAACCCTTGGGGACGATATAGCAACACTGATCCTCTTATTAACTCACATGAGAAGGAAATAACTGCAGAAGAAATCGAGAAAGTGCAACAAGACCCTCATTTCCATAAATTTATGGAAAAGATGCTAGAGCAAGACATGGAAAAGTATCTTCTCTTATTAGCTGACAAAGGTGCTAAGCTTCCTAAAGACTTTGATGTCAATCAACTCAAGGAAGCAACCACACCTAACTCAACTAATATAGAGAATCCAAATCAAATAGATGCTTTGACAAGACAAATCCAACAGTTACAATTACAATTCCAGAATATCCAACAAGGGCCAACAAAGAGGTATCTATTACAAGACATTTGCCCTTATCCATTTGACTCAAGCATCAACATGATACCATTTCCAAGGTATTGTGAGTACCCAACATACAACAAATACAATGGGAGAACTGATCCGTTTGACCACGTACGAGAATTTCGAGCTATGAGCATAGAGTTCGCACACGAGGACTCTTACTTACTACGGTTATTCCCAAGAAGCCTAGGAAACACTTGCATGGAGTGGTTTTCTAAATTAGAACCTGGAATTCAATCCTTTGAGGAACTAATCAATAGGTTCATAACACACTTCTCATTCAACATCCAACATGGGGTAACCTTAAAAGAACTTTACAACACCAAACAAGCAAAGGGCGAAAAGTTTCTCTCTTTTCTCCAACGATGGAGAAGGCTATTTGCTAAATACCCTAGATCTATTCCTGAAGAGGAGAAGATAGAGATGTTCATTGATAACTTAGTAGATGACATGAACTACAGATTGGACCTACAATGTCCATCCACATTTGAACAAGTTATCGAAAAAGGGCTTAAAATCGAAGAGGCTCTAATCAAAAGAGGAACAATCAAACATTTCACTGAAGGTTCAAACAATAACCATTCCTCTAACAGCAACAACGAAAAGCCAAGATTTTGGCAAAAGAACAAGAATACTGATACCATGATCGATGCACATACATCTAAACCAGTATTCACCTTGACACCAACTACTACAAACAAACAAAACAATGGTTTTAATATCAAACAAAGTAGTGATCAAGGAAATAATCAAAACAGTGGAGAAACGAAAACCCAATCATTCCAACGACCCTCCAATAAACGAAAATTCACGCCATTAGGACAATCGTTGGAATCAGTCCTCAAAGAACTTTTAAACGAAAAACTCATTCAAGTGCAAGAGGCTAGAAATTGGGACCCTCAAGTCAAACCATCATGGTGGAATGACTTACATTACTGTCACTATCATCAAAATAAAGGTCACATGACTGAAAATTGTTGGCAATTAAAACATGTGGTACAAGACCTCATAGATCAAAAGAAAGTATTCGTAGAGGGCCCTCAAACAAACAAGGATCATACAACATTCAAAAATCCTCTACCCAATTATCAAAAGGGAGAATCTTCTTCCGCAAACACCAAAGGTAAGAACGTTGGTTATGTTTATGACGCAACAATCCTTTGTTTTTCTGCTGCCAAAGAGGATGAAGATTATGCAATCAAATCAACCAGAACAACGACATTACATCTACCAATTTGGTACAACATATGGACAAATCCGAAAACCAAATCAATGTAGTCACACTCAAAGGGAAACAAGAGTACCAACCGGTTAATGCCACAACAAGGGCACAATCCAAAGTTATATTGAAAGGAGCATCAATATCATCCCCATCAGTGGATCCCCCCTCCAATCAATATAATCTCATCGATCAATTCAGAAAATACCACACAAATATCAATCTTGGAACTTTTGAAGATTTCCCCATCACACAAAGAGGTTCTTGAACAAGCTCTCGTATCAACTACAGTACCTAACAATCTGGATGTGTGTCAATTCCAAGCTATGGTGGGACATCTATCTGCACCTCATTGCCTTTCTTTTTCTGAACATGATGATGTATCACTCACCCATCCGCATAATTCCGCCCTTCACATTGAAGTCCTTATCCATAAACATCGTGTAAAACGTGTCCTGATAGATGGAGGGGCTGGTTTAAATATTTGTACCTTAAAGCTGATTCGTGCACTAGGATACTCGGATGAAGCCATTGATACCAGAAGAAAAATCACAATCAAAGCATATGATGAAGAAGAAAGGTCCTCTACAGGATTGATCATATTACCCATTCAAGTTGGGACCTATTGTCCAAAAAGTGGTTTTCCAAGTCTTAGATAGGGAACTGACATACAACATACTGTTGGGATGCCCTTGGATCCATGATATGCAAGCAGTACCGTCTACCTATCATCAATGCCTAAAATTTCCCGTCAATGGACAGGAGGTAACAATCACAGCAGACTACAATGACACCCAAGCTTGTCATACATTGAAGACATCTCAGGATACATTCATACCTAACAATAGAGAAGTTGGCACATCAGATAGTGAGCAACAGCAAAGCTTCATTTCAAAGTGGCTTCCAAAACAACAAAGATCACAAGAGATAAGGGTGGCACAATCTAACCCTTCAAATGTTGAAGAACAATTGGCTCCACTCTCACATCAATTCACCAAAGAAGTACAGATAAGTGACAAAGGAATAAGTGAATATGGTGTTGGACACTCATTCCATCTATCACAAATGTTACCCTCCTTACAAACACATGGACAGCCATCCACAAACACCCACACTTCACAACAATCTACAACAGCATTAGATGGCAGATTTGTAAAAGCTGGGAGCTTAGATGAAGAATCAGAAGATAAAGCCATACTAAATTGGCTTTATAAGGATGAAGAAGCCTCTGTTTCCACAAGTAACATCATAGAGACAAATCAATATGGGAAAGGAAAAACTATTCTGGCAAAAATGGGATATTCAGGACAGGGACCTCTTGGGTTAAGAAAACAAGGCATAACAGAACCAATCCAGCCTCTTACGCTCCAACATAAGGACAAAACTAGACTAGGATACACAGAAAAAGCAAGAGCAGAAATCACCAATAAAATCATGGAGCGTATTCTTCAAATAAGAGATAATTCTGAAACAGATTCAAATGAGTATGAGTGGGACAACCTATCAGAGGTTTCCTATGAAGATATTCAGATTGATATTATCAAAAAGTATACCCCCAATCACAAGGAGGGTCAAAGCTCAAGTTTTAATCCTATTGTCTTTGAAACGCAAAATTTTGATGACTCAAGTGAAGATGAACGAACATCGATTGAGATAAATGATGTGGAAGAAAATACCTTTGTAGGCCTCGACATAACCATAGACAACCTAGATGACATTTCCGTCTGAGCTTTCACAATCGCTGACCTCAACCCATCTAATGATTCATTGCCTTTACTACATCCCGAACTTATCGAATGGGAAGCCCAACATCCTATTAATCTCCCTATTTTTGACAATGATTCCTCCATTATTAACTACCTTTGCTGTGAGGAATCCGATGCTTGTTCTACCAATACTTCTTTTAATGATGCTTTTAGGCAGGAGGATGCCAAACCTTCCAGTTGCAAAAATATGAAAGAAAAAAATGGATCTAATGGTGAAAACCATTCTATGGCAGTATTTGATCCTAAAATAGTAAAAATAAAGAACGCATCCGATGGCGAAAACCTCATTGAGGCACCAAAGGATGGAAGGTTTGACATTCTCCCGCAACATTACCATGAAAGATCATCAGTGTTAATAGAACCCACACAGTCTATTAATATTGGCACAGCGGAAAAAGCAAGAATATTACACCTGGCCGCATCCATGACAGATACAGAAAAGCCAGATTTTATCAAATTCTTTGAAGAACGATGCATCAATTTTGCTTGGTCATACTCTGACATGCCAGGCTTGGACACAGATCTCATTATGCATCACTTATCCTTACCAGCTGGCACTAAACCAGTAAAACAGAAGCTGAGAAAAATGCATCCACATGTTGCATTATTAGTGAAAAATGACTTGAAGAAATTACTAGATGCTGGATTCATCAGATCTATTGACTATGCGGAATGGATATCCAACATTGTGCCTGTTTCAAAGCCGGATAACACCATCAGAATATGTACTGATTTTCGGGATTTAAATAAAGCATGTCCAAAGGATGATTTTCCTTTGCCAAACATAGACATGATTGTAGATCTCACAGCCGGCCATAAAATGCTATCACTCATGGATGGATTTTCAGGATACAATCAAATCAAGATAGCTCCTGAAGACCAAGAAAAGATAGCCTTTACATGTCCATGGGGCACTTTTTGCTGGAACGTCATGCCTTTTGGGTTAAAGAATGCAGGAGCTACATACCAGCGGGCTATGACAACAATCTTCCATGACATGATGCATACCTTCATGGAGGACTATGTGGACGACATCTTAGCCAAATCTTACACCAGGGAAGGACATCTAGAGATATTGGCCAAAATATTTGACAGGTTGGAAAAATTCAAAGTCAGATTGAATCCAAAGAAATGTGCCTTTGGAGTAACATCAGCAAAGCTCCTAGGATACATAGTTTCTACAAAGGGAATTGAAGTAGATCCGGCAAAAGTCCAGGCCATTATGGAAATGCCACCTCCTAAGAATATCAGCACATTAAGATCTCTACAAGGCCGACTACAGTCCATCAGAAGATTCATCTCCCAACTAGCAGATCGGTGTCATCCGTTCAACCATCTCTTGCATAAAAATGTGCCTTTCAAATGGGATGAACAGTGTGAGAGTACCTTCAATCAAATCAAGCATTATCTAATAACGCCACCAATCTTGGTACCACCCAGTGAAGACAAGCCATTATTGTTATATATTGCAACAACAGACATTTCTTTAGGAGCCTTGCTAGCACAAGAGGATAAAGAAGGAAAGGAACAGGCTATATACTATATCAGCAGTACACTCAATGGACATGAAGTAAACTACACCTTCATTGAAAAATCATGCTTAGCAGTAGTATTTGTAACACAAAAATTGTGACACTATATGCTTACTCACACTATCAAGCTTGTTGCAAAAATTGATCCTCTCAAGTATTTACTGAGCAAAGCAGCTTTAACAGGAAGGTTGGCAAAGTGGGTCATGCTCCTTAGTGAGTTTGATATTCAGTATGTGGAAAGGCGAGCTATCAAAGGACAAGCCATCGCCGATCAATTAGCAGAAGCTCCATTATCTGACAGTCATCATATGACCATGGAATTTCCTGATGCAGATATCCTCAATGTAACAACACAACCATGGCAACTCTACTTCGATGGATCCTACACACAACATGGATCAGGAGCAGGAATTCTATTTGTCACACCTCTTGGGCACACAATCCCGCGATCATACAGGCTTACCTTCCGTTGCACTAACAATGTGGCAGAATATGAAGCTTTGATCCTTGGAATTAAAGTAGCTATTGAATGGAAGATAACAGAACTACAGGTGTATGGAGACTCCCAGTTAATCATCTATCAAGTCAACAATGATTATCAAACTAAGGATGACACACTGATTTTGTACAAGAGGCTGGTGGATGACCTATGAAAGTACTTCATAGAAATCAAATCTGAGCAGATACCAAGATCAGAGAACAAAGCAGCAAATGCCATGGCCACAATAGCATCTCTTCTACAAATGCCTGAAAGGCAAGATCGTTATCGATTTATTGTAGAAAAAGTATCAAATCTTGCATACGCAAATCCCAAATCCCAAACCATAAGCCTTTTGGATAGTGCCCAATCCTCCATTTATGGAGACATTTATACTTATCTGAAATATAATGTCTTACCACCAGATCTTTCTCGCAACCAAAAGCGCAACTTCATACGCCAATCTGCCAAACATACCATTATTGCTGACACCCTTTACCGTTGAGGCCTAGATGGTACTCTTTTACGTTGTTTAGAACATGACAAATCCGCTTCCACTTTACATGAGGTCCATGAAGGAATTTGTGGTACACATTCAAGTGGATTATCTTTAGCCAAGAAACTCCTTCGTTTGGGGTATTACTGGCCACACATGGAGTAAGAATCTTATCCGTTTGTAAAAAGATGTGCAAAATGCCAGATCCATGGAAATCTTATACATGCACCAGCACAAGAGCTGCATCCATTTGCAACTACATGGCCTTTCTGTCAGTGGGGACTAGACTTGGTAGGGAAAATTCACCCATCTTCATCTAATGGACACAAGTTCATTATCACAACAACCGAATATTTTACAAAATAGGTGGAGGCAGTTCCCTTAACCACAATCACTGGAAAGCAAATATCATCTTTCATTCTTAATTATCTCATTTGTAGATATGGGATACCCCAGTCAATCATCACAGATAATGGCAGGCCTTTCAAGAACCAAGACGTCCAAGAGCTATGTGAAAAGTTCCACATCCAACATCGCTTTTCAACCCCATATTACCCTCAAGGTAATGGACAGGCAGAAGCTTCAAATAAAACAATCCTCAAAATTCTCAAGAAGACAGTAAATGAAGTGGGACGTGATTGGCATGTTCAGCTAAACCCTGCTCTTTGGGCTTACAGGACAAGCATCAGAACACCAACAGGAGCTACACCATATGCTCTTGTCTATGGATCAGAAGCAATTTTTCCTATTGAGGTAGAAATCCCATCCCTTCGAGTTTCACTAAAGGGACTCATTTCAGATGAAGATTATAGGGTCTCTAGACTTCAGGAACTAGAGCTACTTGATGAATATCGACAACAAGCTGTTAATCATTTAACAGCCTATCAACAAAGGATGTCTAGAAACTATAATCATAGGGTTAAACCTAGAGTCTTCCAGATTGGAGACTTGGTCCTACGGGAAAACCCTAGAAATCAAGCAGACAGAGAAAAGAAGGGAAAGTTTGAACCTAACTGGATAGGACCTTATGTTATCATATCAGTCTATGGATCAGGAGCATATCGATTGTCTACACCAGAGAGAGACATGTTGGAGGAGCCCATGAACAGCATTCATCTCCGGCGATTCTACAATTGAGGATATCTAGTGCACGGTCAATAAAGTTGTCTTGATGAAAACCTGGCAAACAGGCGTCATGATGACAGAAAAAGAGAGAAATAAACAAAAAAATATATATATATTGAAAATAAATTATAAAAAAAAAAAAAGAAAAGAAAAGAAAGAGGACACAATAAAACAAGTGATGAAAACCCGGCAAATAGGCTAAGCATTTG